>JANHGL010012685.1:0-10135 GCA_024611195.1 Ceyx melanurus | reverse complement strand
CCCTGCCCAGCTCTCCAGCCTGTCCAGGTCTCTCTGGATGGCAGCACAGCCTGCTGCTGTGTCAGCCACTCCTTCCATTTTGGTGTCATCAGCAAACTGGGAGGAGCGGGTTCCTAGTATTTCTGAGTGAGGTATATCCCTGGTATTATACTGTAGTATAGAATCATAGAATCATAGAATGTTTAGGGCCGGAAGGGACCTCCAAAGTTCATCTAGTCCAGCCTCCTTGCAGTGAGCAGGGACACCCTTAACAAGACCAGTCTGCTCAGAGCCTTGTCCAACCTCACCTTGAATATCTCCAGAGATATTGTATATAAACTTCCTCAGGGTGTGTTTCACATGGTGTTCTTTGCCTCCCTATGATTTCTCATCTTTCAGATTCAGCATTAGAAAACTTCATGGTGATTTCCTAGTCTTAGCAGATTCTGATGTCATAAGCCAAAGAGTTATGCATATCCACATGGACATGTTATTAACTTGTGACAGCCATAAGTCCTTTTTCTTCAAAATGGGCTTTGATTTCAGTTGCTTGTAAAAATGGTAGCAACAGTCTTTTTAGTGAACCTGCCTCTTGATTTAATATCCAAGAAATAAACTTCTAAAACTAAAAAAAAAAAGAAAAAAGAACTTCTAAAAATGAAAGGCTATAGACTGTCAGAATGTACAAGTTCCACAGAGAGCACAAAATTTAGTACCAAAACCAATCCACCTGTTTCTATAATGATCTCACTTAAATTAATCTTACCGAAAACAATATAATTACATCATCAAATGTCTGCCTCCAAAACCACCATGGTTACCACAATCATTACCTTTTTTGGAAATACTATGTGATTCTTGTGTGACAGGAGTTTGTCAATTTCATTGGCAAATATTGTTCTGGTTGTCCTAGCCTCAGGGTTAAAAAAAGAGAATAAGTAATGTTATGCAACCATGTATAGAGAATAAATGTGCTAATACAGTGCAAGAATATTTTCATAAGCTGCACTCCAGAGGGAAGTGAGACTTTTGCTAGAGGTCAGATTTCCAAGCTCTGTAAATGGTAAACTTCTCATTATCATCCTTTTGTGTTCTTAAGCATTTACATTTTCTTCTATGTCCTTCTAACATTCTGTCTCTTTTCCTCTCTTGCTACAAGGGAGGGCCTCAGCCATGTCTGAGCTGTTGTGTCATTTCTCATCTGCCCTCCCTAGAAACGACTCAGAACAACCTTGCTGTTCTCCAATGCAGTGGACGGCACAGGACAGTTAAAGGAAGCATTTAATATGGAATCTAATTATGCTCTCCTTTAACCTATTTAGTAGTCTTTATCATGGGCAGAGATACACTCTCTGCCTACAACACACATTCATGCAATGTTGGCATGTATTCAATAGCAAACAGAAATTGTGTATGGTCTGCATGAAAATCTAGGACAAGATACAAGCTTACCACTGTATGTGAAACTAAAATGCTAGAGCATGTGGCAGACAGAAAGGATTGAATTTATGGTTTTTTTTTTTGCAATAGCGATATGTCTGAATTAATTGGATAGGATCATGGCATTGAATGATAAAACAGTAAGATCAAAATTACTATAACTCTCCACAATACAGACTAGTACAACAATCTGGAGGAAAGAATGCAAAACAAAATGTGTTTATGCTAACGATGGGCTACTTTAAAGAAAGAGCTAAAAGCCTCACAATATGTCATCAACAAATCAGTAACTAGAATCACTCATCTCAGAATGGGAGCTTCTTAAAAATGTCAATGAGAGAATGCATAACCTTATGCATAAACCCACAACAGACAAAAGATATCCTTAAAAATCCCCATGGAAATTCACCTCTATCAAGAAGAAACAACAGAATACATGTTCTGTCAGGGACAACACAACACTGAATTTATGGAAGCTATCAAGTCCAAAGTAATTTTAAAAGATCAATTAAAAAAAATAAAAAAGAAGAAAAAAAGCAAACCATAATGTGAGACTCAGGAAGCCAGAGAGCTAAAGTAGAAAACTAGATTTGTAGTAGTAGCTAGAAATAAAATAGCAGGTAGAATGAACAGTATGGAAAACTGTTACTAACTTTCTAGAGGTAAAGATGCTTCCATGTAAACATGCAGATGGCAGAATTTTCATTTCTTCAGTAGCTGTGGGGCCAAGCACTGGTTTTTCAAAAGCCTAAGCAATCCATAGGACAAAAATTAGGGAACTTAATACTGAAGGAAAGAGATTAAATCGTTTAATGAAACAAAATAAACAAAAATGGTTGAGATGAGACTATGAACAAGATTATTTTTATGTCCACATCACAGTTCCCTGGGCTTACGTTCTTGGACACCTAGTAAGACTAAAGGGAGATCTGATGGCCTCTAAGCTATTTATATATTGATTGATTGATTGATTGATTGATTGATTTACAGTGGGTCAACTATGGTCATATAGACCATATATTTCATGTCAGTGACCAATCAATTATATTTCTATTCTGGAAGAACTTTATCCCGTCCCATGAATCTATCATAATTTTCATTCACTGTTACCACCTGGGAACTAATATTCCACTATATTTCACCACTACTGTCTTAAATTTAAAATTAAATTATTTGTTTTCAGTTTTACAACAGCTAGTGGTTAGGATGGGTTACAATATGCTCCTGGATCAGTCACTTTGATACATCAGTGTATATGAATTCTGGCACTTACTGGTGTCTTTACAAAACCAGTTTATGTAGCAGAAACATGGGTTTGGGTTTTTGCATTGTTATTTTATTTTATTTTTAACGCTTTTTGTAATTTTTGTTATTATTATTATTTTAAATTAGCCCTTAAATAAGAAATGAAGTTATTTTACCTTGGAGATTTATTATATCAGTTTCCATACCAAGGTAGTTTTGTCATATGCAGTGCTTTTTTTTTTTTCTTTTTTTTTTTTTGTGACAGTAACACTGACATTTTTCAACTTTAGGTGATGTGAACTGCTTCGAAAGATTGTCTTTTCATTTAATCAACAATATAGAATCAGCAGTGAACATAATGTGTTTGTTCACAGCCTGAGGAAAGGCATACTGAGAATTTTGTATTCTTATGAGTACGAGCTGAGAATTCCAGCTGTGGGCTGCCAGAAACAATCTAGAATTATGGCTTAATTACACAGAAAGATATTTGTGTGATTTGCCATTTTTCTCTTTCAATCTTAAGAAGTTTCTGAATTTGTGCCATGAAAGTTAGAGTGTACTCAATGTCCAGTTTTGTTCTGGACATACATTTGAAGCTTCCCTTAGGTCATGTTCAACAAAAACAAGGATACCAGGAACAATTTAAAATCCACTGAGATCATGAATATTTTCCCCCAGGCACACCCCTAAATACAGTACTTTCAGTAGGTTTTAGTAAATGATTGTGAAAGGCATCTGGACCAGGCAGATACATACACAGGCACACAGCGAAAAAGAAAAATAGCATCCTACTATTCAGTCAAGAGGAAGAAATGGGACCTTATCTTTGAGTCTGTAGGGGAAATTGTAATAGGTTGAGAGGATTCATGTGTTAATGGACTAAAAGACAGAGACACCAAAACCAATCTAAGTCATAGGTTTGATATGCAGCTCCTGGCAGGTTACTAAGAGCAGAAAGTCCTGCTCTTGTATGCCTCTAGTTCACCCAGTAATTTGGGAACGATGCCTAATCATATGAACAAACTCACAAGCCTGTCAGTAAAAGGAATGTCTGTTCTGTGTGTGGCTACACCTGAACACAAACACAGTGTCTGGATTCCCCTTCCTCAACTGATGAATGTGTTGCATATTTAACATTAATGAGAAATTAATGAGCATGACTTCAGGTTCCCAGGAAGGAAAAATCAAAGGAATATCAGGCAAGAAATGGAAACAGAAGGCTGTAAGAGGAGTCAGGTGGACATTTATCTTCCCTGACAAAAAGAAGAGGGAACCCTGGACTGTATGAGGAATGAATAGGGAACAGGAAGTAAAACAAAGAAACAATAATTTTAGGAAAAAGAAGAGTAATTGTAATAATTACTGTGGCAAGCAGACCCAGTACTAGAAGGTGTCAAAAAAAATGAAAGTCAAGTAAAATGCACTGGGACAATGGAATTTGCTCCAAAAGACGCAGCAAAGACAAATGCTGGAACATATGCTTGGTGAGAAACCCACTCATGAAGTAGTAAGACTGCTGATGTCTAATCCCATAAAGAAGGACAAGAGAGTCCCTGGGTACTATAACTGAAAATATATGTTAAAAGGCTAGGCCCATCAGCCTTACTATAGTCACAGAAAAGTCAGGACATCAATTATTTGCAACCCAAGATGAGGCACATCATGTATCAGAATGTAAGAAGTATTTCAGTTGTGATTTTCAGTTCTGCCAAAAGCATCCTAGTAATGATTGAGATTTAGCATAGTTGAATGGAGCTCCTTTTGTCAGAAACAGAAATTTCTCACACATACAGATTAGTATCTTCACAGAAGACTACAATAATCCCTGCAAAAGACTTTGCTTCCATTTTCTTACGAATATACAGTCAATCTTAGGTTGACTACTGAAGTCTTTCTCATCTGCCATGGTATCCCTCTTCTGAGAATAGTTGTCTATGTGTCACATAGGAACCAATGAAATAAAAAAGTTTAAAAATAAAACCGGAAACAAGCAAACAAACAAACAAACAAAACAACAAAAAAAGCCCAAAACAAACAAAACACCAAAACTGAAAACCCAAATTTCCTATTACATCCAGAAAACCCAAACTTCATATTACATCCAGCCATGAAGGGAAAGCTGAACATTGCAGAAGTTTTCTTTTTGAGAAACTCACTGACAGTCCCTTTAATCCTCTCAGCTGGAAGCTCTGGGACAGAGTTCCCAGTTACAACCCCAGTGACAGAAGGTAAAATAATGCCATTATCTCTTCTAAGGAGCTTTTTCTTTCTCCATGAACTTGCCTGCATGCATGCCCTGAACAAAAGATAAAGCAATTACAGATACTGTGATGAGTAAATTTCAATGTAAAAACAAATAATAGAAATATATTTTATAATCATTATAAGTTTTCTTGAAAACAGTAGATCCAGAAAGTTGTTCTTAACATATAAGTAAAAAATAAGTAAAAAATTACTCCAAGCTGGGTTTGTCTGTTACATTGGACTGTGGATTAACTCCTTTTGTTCAATTAGCATCAATGGCTGGACTTTACAATCTTCATTCTCATTTATTGTGATGTGGCAAATAAGCATTAAAGTATTAGTGCAGTATTGAGCCACAAAGCAAAAAAAAAAACCCCAACAAAACAATAGAAAAGCAAGGATTTTTTTTTTCTCTCACTACATATGCTGTCATAAAAGGAATGTTTGATAGCAAGTTGGCAGTTAGAGAATCTGTCAGTGAACAAAGAAATGAGAAGGAAAGCAAGTTTTCACCAGTTTTAGCTGCAAATGAAGTGATATCTTGCTTTCTCCCAGTAATTTGATTGATCAAAAGCAACTTGTGTGTTTTGCTTATTTATCAGTTTGAAACACCCCCAGTCCTTCTAGAGTCTCACCAAGAGATACTGTTGACCAAAACTGAAGCCAAAAAAACATTTGTCCTTTCTGAAGCCAGCCTTTTTCTTTGCAAGCCAAAAGTCAAGTCTGAGTTTTAGTGAGCTTATCCAAGTATAACAAAAATTTCTCATCATGAAACACTCAACCAACCCCAAGAGTAGACAATTAGTTGGAACTAGTCACAGACTGAGATGTTACAGATGTCATGGAAAAGAAAGCTCATATATTATTGTTTGAACAGTCATGGCATAAAACAACAGTCTTTACTAGCATCTTTGTCACTGACACTCTTGTTATCTCCTGTGATACTTTAGAACATTGCTATGCTAAGTCTTGAAAAGGATTATTGGGCATTATTGCACCTATAGTTGTGAGCACATCAGTTTAATACTGACTCAATAGACAGCAAAATATATTCTTCAGAGCTATTTATAAACAATATGAATCACTGTAACAAGGAAATCCTTAATCATAATGTATTAGGGTGATTTCTAATTGAAGTTTAAATAGAATAGGTTCTGTATACTGCAGTTGCTATCTCTAGTCCTCTATCAAAAGTGAGATCCAGAGAAAGATGCACTAAATATGGAGTGTTCATAACAATGTTGATTATTCCTTTATTTGCTACTTCCAGAAGAAACTATTAATTTTTGAAGCTCTTCTGTACCACTGGCTAACAATCAATGTCAGTATCCAACATTAAGTGAATGTTGATGTTCAAAAACTGTAACTAAAACTATAATATATTAAATAAATGGATCTACTTCCAATGAACTAAACACCCTAATGTTAAATGAGATACAGTGTGTGCAGAGCGGAACCAGAATTAATATACTCTGCTGGGCTTAGCAGTTTGGCATCAGAATTGCGGGAGAAGCCCAGCAGGAAAAGAAGTAGAAGAACCTCAAAGAGTGACAGAGATTGTAGTGCAACCAGTGTTTGATGAATCTTGATTCAGACAGAGTAGTAAGGAAGAGAAAGTGATCCAGTTGGAAATTAATATATTCAAATTTAAATTTTGTTTTAAGAGCACAACTGAAGTACATTACTTCTACCATGTGTAAAGAGAGAGATACCACAGCACAATAATCACAGAACCTACAGACTACCTACTAATTCTACAACCTTCTCTTGGATCATATTGTCATAGAATCATAGAATCAGATAATGGCTAGGGCTGGAAGGGGCCTCCAAAGGTCGTCTAGTCCATCCCCCCTGCAATGAGCAGGGACACCCTCAACTAGACCAGGCTGCTCAGAGCCTTGTCCAACTTCATCTTGAATATCTCTAGAGATGGGGCCTCAACCATCTCCTTGGGCAGCCTATTTCATGCTTCCACCACCCTCAAAGTAAATAACTTCTTCCTGATATCTAGTCTAAATCTACTCTTCTCTAATTTAAACCCATTACCCCTCATCCTTTCACTAGAGGCCTTTGTAAAAAACCCCTCTCCAGGCTTCTTGTAGACCCACTTCAGATACTGGAAGGCTGCAATAAGGTCTCCCTGGTGCCTTCTCCAGGCTGAACAACCCCAGCTCCTTCAGCTTGTCCTCATAGGAGAGGTGTTTCAGCCCTCTGATCGTCTTTGTGGTCCTCCTATGGACCTGCTCCATCAGATCCATGTCTTTCCTGTTTTGAGGGCTCCTGAACTGGATTCAATATTCCAGGTGAGGTCTCACCAGATCAGAGTAAAGGGGGAGCATCACCTCTCTCAATCTTCTGGCCACACTTCTCTTGATGCAGTCCAGGATGTAATTGGCCTTCTTTGCTGCAAGTGCACACTGTTGTCTCATTCTTGGTTTACGTGTCAAGCTCACATAAACACAATGAAAATACGTAGGATTCAAGAAGTGAACTCTTAATTGCAGAAGGTGATAATTTCTTGCCATACTATAAAAATTCATTAGGCTTATATATAATCAATTCACACATGGTTTATAAAATACCTAACTTCAACAGGAATTGCCCATGGAGTCTATCTACAGGGTTGAAGCCCCAGAATGTGAGAGAGAAATGCTGAGCCATCTGTTGCTTCTATTTGTTCCAGGTCAACTGGAACCTTCCCACTTAGCTAGGTTTGTTGATGAATGATGGAAAGTGGCTTGGTGAGCACATGTCCGTTGTTAATGCACTCTTCCAAAAAACTCAGCTGATTACAAGTGTCATCACACATTTCTGGAAGTCTACCTGTGGTTCTTCATTCAGACACTAACATATCTAGTCATCAAGATCCTGGTGAAAATTCCTCAGTCAACCTTCCTGATTTTTCTTTCAGAGTCCATGTTTCTGCACTGAGACTTTCAGACTGTGTATTCTTTCTCATGTTCTCAAAGTATCTCATACTATGAAAAAGAAACTGCAAGATTATTTTCAAGGAGGAAATACAAATTCACTGACTACACTGCTTATAACTTTCAAGAACAGGTCTCTACACCCTGAAAAGCACAGGACTAGGAGGGCCCTAATGCAGTATTGCATCCTGCTCAACATGCTCAACATGCAAGTATCTTCATCCACAAATGGATTAAGAACATGACCCATTTCAGTAGTCTATCTTCTTATCACTATTCCTGTTGGAAAAATGTTCTATAGCACCAGTGAATGTTAAAAATATTTAGTTTATAGATACACAATTTATATCTATTTGCTTCTGTCATTAGCGTTATTGGCTGCTGCATTAATGAAGCCTTCTCACTTGGAGGAATTCTGGCAAAACAATAAATGAAAATTATTATTCTCTTGAGAAACACTTTCTACTCAATTTGTCAAAAAATCTCTTCTCATCACATATTTAATTTTGCATCCATCTTCTTTACAGATGGGACCTCACTCTACATAGTATAAAAGAAACAGTATTTCTTCATGTCTGCTGGAAACTACTTAGTAAAGCTTGGGATAGCATCTGCTGCAATCACAACAGCACCCCATCACATTCCTATGTTTTACACTTTTTTTTTTTTTTAATGCTTTCAAAAGGTTAGCCTCCAGTTTTGAAAAGAAAACCTGTAAAAACTATTTAATAATTCACAGACATGTAGCATCTAAATTGCATGAACACAAAAAGTTAAACTGGATTTTCTTGCTATATTAAAGTTATCATTATCCTATCATTAACCTCTGCCTGCAGAAGGTCTTTGTAGGATTCTTCAGTTCAGATTATGAAGTTACCCTAACCTGGGGGCTATAAATTAGTGAAATTCTATTTCCATATTTAGCATAATAGTTTCTAGTTAGATACTCTCATGTTGTCTAGTCATCCTGCCTTGGGCCTTGAATCCAACTTCAGTATCATTCTGGAAAGCTGAAATACTAATTTAATTTTGGCATGTCTCTATTGTCCTCCCTTACAATTCTGTCTTTGCTGCATAGTGCCACCACCTTTATGCTCTTTTTTATTACATCACATCAATACAAAGGTGTAAATTCCAGGACTGTGGTATACATGAAGCTACTGTCTTTGTTCAGAAGCAAATAGCCTTGATAAGGGGTTGTGTGTGAATACTCATTTATTATATTTCTTTTAATTTATTTAGATGTTTGAAATGTGTAGCTACTTTATTTGCATAGAGAGGCAAGCTGCAAAATGCTTCATATTTTTTGAAGAATAAACTCTAACATAGGTAAAAATTGAGAGGTAAGGTTACATGGCCTACAAACAACATCTTTGAATAATACTTTGAGCAAACCCATCAGAGAGCCAAGGGTTCTGCTTCATTATGACCCATAGTTGTCAGTGAGATGAAGCACTAAATTTGAACACAGTCCTGTCACTATCCAGGAAAGGACAAGAAAAAAATATCAGCTCCGGTGAAGAAAATGTCGTTCAAACATGGTAGGAAATTTTCCCTCATGTTTTTCTCTGAAATTAATGAAAGTGATTGCATCCCTTTAGTACTCACTGCAGAGGTCCTCTTAACTGCTAATGATATTACATGAAAAAAAGAAACAGCTACTGACATATTGCCAGCTATAGGTCATTTTCACATTGAGGATGAGACTATATGTATAAAGTGACTCCAATGCTGGTGCTAGGAGAAGGGCTGGACATGAAATTCAAGTTAATGAGTAATATAGTTGAAGTAAAAGAAAGATCCTGTTCATTTTCTTCAGTAATATAAACTTTAATTTCAACAGTAATTTTTAAGGAGAAAGCCAAGTATGTCGGAGTGTAAGGCAGCCGCAAGACAGACAACATAGATATGGTTGTGATAGAACTCTGAATTTTGAGGTGACTGTGGTTTTGTTCTTGGAGCACTAATAACCACACTACCTATGGCTATTTCATTTATCAAGAAAACTTTAATTTATAGTCAATAACCAGGTCTACTGAAACAGAAGGACCTTACAACTCATTGTGAATATTTTGGTACTATTCCGTCAGGTAGAATAAGTCATTCATACATATAAATATGTACAGATATAGTAATTACTACTATCAGGTATAGTAATTACTACTATGAAATTTAATTTGGATTCAAATACATTGTCGGTCACCCTTGATGTATTTTAAAATAAATTTTAAAATGTAATTTATTAGATTTACTGGCACAAATAATTTATTTGTAATAAATGTATAATAATAAGCGATAAA
>JANHGL010012683.1:0-14280 GCA_024611195.1 Ceyx melanurus | reverse complement strand
AGAAGGCCAACAGCATCCTGGCATGGATCAAGAACAGTGTGGCCAGCAGGAGCAGGGAGGTGATTGTACCCCTGTACATGGCACTGGTGAGGCCTCACCTAGAGTACTGTGTCCAGTTTTGGGCCCCTCATTACAGGAAGGATTTTGAGATACTGGAACGGGTTCAGAGAAGGGCAACAAAGCTGGTGAAGGGTCTGGAGAGTTTCTCCTATGAGGATACGCTGAGGGAGCTGGGATTGTTTAGTCTGGAGAAGAGGAGGCTCAGGGGGGACCTTACTGCTCTCTACAATTACCTGAAGGGAAGTTATAGGGAGGTGGGGGTCAACTTCTTCGACCTAGTTAAAGATGACAGGAAGAGGGGCAATGGCTTCAAGTTGCACCAAGGGAAATTTAGGTTAGGTATCAGGAAGAATTTCTTTACAGAGAGGGTGGTTAGACATTGGAATGGGCTGCCCAGGGAGGTAGTGGAGTCCCCATCCCTAGAGGTGTTTAAGAATCGCGTAGATATGGTGCTGGTGGACATGGTTTAGGGACCCTGGCAGTGTAGGTTTAATGGCTGGACTTGATGATCTTGAAGGTCTCTTCCAGCCAAATCATTCTATGATTCTATGATTCAATAAAATCTTAGCAAGGCATAATAAAAATGATAGAAAATATAAGAGCAGATTGACTTTAGTTACGATTAAGTAACTGGGACATGTTAGAAGAGTCACAAATGAGAAACGAGCCAGAAAGAGGTCAACAGACCAGCTGAATTACACATCAGACAGCTTAATTTTTTTAATTGAATAACATGGTGGAGCAATGGATACTTGCCATACGCAAATTAGAATAACTTCATATTAATAATATCCAATTATTTAATGTAGACTTACACCAACTTATATTAACAATAAGATAATAATTTGAGGGAAAGTTCCCATCTGTAGATGTCCTGAGAACATCATTGGAATACAGTATTTGAAGTTAGGGAAATTATATGAGATTTCCTCCCTATATGTTGGTCACATTTAATCATAGAATCACAGAATGATAGGGGTTGAAAAGGACCTCTGAAGAGGAGCACTGGAACAGGCTGCTCAGAGAGGTTGTCGAGTCTCCTCTCTAAAGACTTTCAAAACCTACCTGGTCATAGGTTCCTATGAGGCCTGCCCTGGTTTATCCTGCTTTGGCAGAGGTGTTGGACTAAATGATCTCCAGAGGTCCCTTCCAATTCCTGCCATTCTGTGATTCTGTTATTTTGTGTTCTGAAGATAACAAGGAATCTCTGATTTTTCTCTTACAAAATTATCTAATGATTTTTTTTACTCTATACATATTTGAAAAATTTACCATTGACTTTGATATACCTGTGATCCAGCTGTAAGTAGTCTTTGTTTAGGATCTTTAGAGTAAGCTCAGTTTTTTTCTTTCATCTGGGACATTTGCATGTAAGGATTAATTGGTATGTGTAGAGTGAGTTCAGGAAACAATTCCTACTGCAGAGTGTAAGACTGTGGATCCAGTCATGCTTCTAACATTAAATGCCTCTAGCACTAAATAAGAGAAAAAAGAAATCGTTTCCTGGTCCTGGAAAAAAAAATAAATGTCATTGACTGGTTTATTACCCTGGTTATTAAGACTAGCCCCCTTAATCACAGAATCTCAGAATAACAAAATATTAATTGTTGGAAGGGACCTCTAAAGATCGTTGAGTCCAACCCCCCTGCCAGAGCAGGACAAAACTATAGCAGATTACTCAGAAATGCATCCAGACAGATCTTGAAAGTCTCCAGAGAAGGAGACTCCACAACCGCTCTGAATAGTCTGTTCCAGGGCTCACTCCTTAAAGAAGTTCTTTTTAATGTTGAAAAGGAACTTCCTGTACTTCAGCTTGAATCCATTGCCCCTCATCCTATCACAAGGCATAGGTTAAAAGATGTTGTCACTGCCTTCTTGGCTCCCAGACCTCATGTATGTATAGACATCAATTAAATTCCCTCTCAGCTTTCTCCTCTCTAAAAAGCCCCAGATCTCTCCTTTCCTCATAAGGCAGGTGTTTCAGTCTCTTAGTTGTATCTGTAGCCCTCCCTTGGAATGTTGACTTTTCTTAGAGACCTCTCTGTGGAGTACTCAAAGGCAGAGCCAGGGAATAAGCAATCCACTAGCTCCTTTGCTCTCATTCACTTAGCAATATAAACACGTCCTTTAACACTCCCTTTGTTACTGTAACCATGAGAGAAGCACACTTCTGGGGGAAACATATTTCTATTTCTCTGAAGGTCATCAGCCCACTCTGAACAAACTTCCAACATCTGCATTTGAGAAGAGCCATGGAAGAATCATGCAAATGCTGAGAGTAGGTTTGGACCTGGGATTTTCAGATCCCTTTAGACAACTCTAGCCCTTTCAGTTGGTTTAACAGGGATAGCATCTAGTATAGAATCTTACACTACAGAGGAAATAACCCAATTAAAGAATTGTTCTGTTTTTTAAATATTAGAGGGGTCACACTATAATCAATATGCAGAACTCCACTCATGAAGACCCACTTTTCTCACAATTACAGGAAGATACATTATGAAGGATGATATTTTTAGTTTTCTGTCTTTTGAGACTTGATGTTTCTTTGAATTTTTCTTTTCTTCTAAATTTCTTTTTACTTAGTAGACTACACTACTTTCTTCTGTTTTATCTTGATCTACTTTAAACAGCTTCAGTTTAAGTTCCCACTGTGCTTCAGTCTAGTTCAAAGTTTTACATGTTTTAAATTTGTTTACATTCTTGTATAAATATGAGGGACATGAAGATTACTTATTAATTTATTTTAATTTATTCATAAAAAAAATGTCTTCAATGATCAGTATATTGCCTGAATATTTTTCATTATATTTACATTAATTTATCTCTATATTTTTACATTATTTTCTGTTTTGTGATCTTATGTTTAGAATATTTTAAGACTAAATGTATTGTTAAGATTTTATTTTCAAACTATTCTCTGCAAGTTGTAAAATTCTCTTGAAAATAGTGTGATCCTTCCTCTTGAAGCTAAATTTTGTTATATGCATAGAAACAATCCCTACCTTTGTATAAGATTTTAACCTAAGTGAAACAAATTTACCATTATGCTGAATCAAATGACATATGGTGATTAAAAGATTTAGATGTGCATGAAATTTCTTACTCTCAGTTGAGAAGCTCATACAAAACAGTGTGAAAATACCTTAATATGCATTGCGATAGATGTGTGCTCTGTTGTAAAGGAGATGGCTGCTATGTTTAGTTTTACAAATGATTCTACTAAGCCTTTTACTGTAAAGGGACAAAGATAAAGACTCACTTTTTATCAAGTGTTAAAATAATTGGATAGTGTAATAGAAACGTTAAATATCCTCCTAAATTAACAGTTTCAGTGTCATTGTTCCTTCCATACTTAGGGATTTTTTTTAAAAAAACAAACATGTATACAGCATGTTTATGAAGTAAGATTTTAACTGGTGTATATAGTAACAGTGATAATCAAAAAGAGCTGGATTTGTTTCACGAGCATCTAATACATTTCCATTTTAAGAACTATTTTATTCTCATATAAATTGACTAAAATATTAAGTACTTTTTATCATAAAATCAATATGATATTCTAAAAATTGCATTTTATTAGTCTACAAAGTTACTTGAATGTTTTAGCACTATTTAACAATCAGCCATTTAGCACTCTAAATTGAAATCGATCATTAAAGATTCATTTTGTCTCACTAAAACTATTTGTAAACATTATCCTCACTTTTCTCGTGTCTTCATTAGTACCCTGCCATCTTCACATTAGTTCCTAACCTATTAGAGGCACTCTAAGGTATCAGCAACAGACCTTTCATTAAACTCCCACTGATAAAAAAAGGGACCATCAGGTAACAAGTGAGGTAATGGATCACACTAAAATGAATAATTGATTGAAAATTACATGGACTGAAGAGGTACAAACACTGTGAACTATTTCTTTCTCTTCCCTGCAACCAGGGGTACATAGTCTGGGCTCAGCCACATAATTGAGACAAATGATCCTTTGAGATAATCACTGTTAAAACTATCAATAACATTTGCTAGTAAATAGTTTTAAGCAAGTTTTGAAAATAATTTTCTGTTAATATCCTATTTCAGATTGTTCGATGTGTATAATAGTCTGGTAAGGAAAAGCACCTTTTTTTTTTTTCTTTTTTTTTTTTTTTCTTTTTTGGCTAATAGACTATCTAGTAGAAGCAAGCACTGGCAGCTAACACTGATTTAAAATAACATTGAAGCCTAGTTCCTTGAGGATCTGTATCCTGTCTCCTTAAAGATTTTTACTACAGTACTGACAGGTCCTTTGTTAGTTGCTTTGGAAGAAAATTTACTATAGCCTCCACAGTCTTCTTTAGCTCCACCAAACTCACAATGCTTTCCCCTCCATTTCATGCGTCTGGCATGCAATACATTAACAACTTTTTACATGAAGGCCCATAAGTCCTCAAACAATATCCTTAGTTTCTTTTTGGGTTTTATGCTAGTTGGGCAGAGTCTATATCTGATTAAGAGCTACAGCTGTTGTGGCTGGCTAGCAAATAGCACAGCTGTTCAGCTCCCAGCTGTCCTTGTGGAAGACATTAATAGATTCTCTATGCTTTACCTATCTTCTGATTTTTCTCAAAATTCATAGAAACATAATAACTTTCAGATATTTACTCCTCTGTGAAATTTACTTGTAACTGCCCAATTGCATCAAAGGCTTTTACAAGGGAGAGGTGAAAGGAAGAAATGGTACTAATTTCCTTAAGAAAATGGCTTAAGAATAAAAATTTTTAATGTATCTGTTTACTAGCATAGCAGTTCACATAAATAGCTTGCACTACATGTAACAAAATGTATAGGACTGTGCCTTGGTCCACAGGAGATTGTTTTAACCTTCACTAAAACAGGTTCTTATGGTTAAAATAGACCATCTCTGAGCCATGTGATGACATTGTATGATGGTGACTTTGACACCACTTGAGCACAAACTAGCCACTTTTAGTAATGCCTTGATTTTAACAGGAAGAAAACCTTTATGTGCACTCAGATGTAACATGATCCCACATAAAAGAAAGGTCATGATGTACATAAACTCCTCTCTATTACATTCCAGGATAAAGAAACCTGTTATCATAGGCTGCAAATGAGGTACTACAGCCCCATGAGTCTGGCTTGAAGTTAATATCATCTGACATCTGATACCATTAACAATAAAAAGGGAAAGGTGGACAATTATTACCGTGTAAGAGAAGAGGGATACATTTTTTTTCCTTGCAAAAGGATAGAATACAGGATAAGACATGAATCTTATTGTCTTCATCTCATGTTAATTTCCTTTGTCCTCATAAATGTCCTTAAAAATAGCAAACTGAACACATCCATTACTGATTTTTTTTCCTATGTAGTTTACAGATTAATTAAAAACCAAATACCTTAAATTCTACAGATCCAACAATCCACATATAGCATATCTTGAAAAAGGCTTATTCTGAAAATGATTACACTCATTCTATGATGACTACGAAACACTTTGTAATGGTTAGACAGCTGGAGGGAAATCCTGAGTCTGCAGAAGTTAATGAAAGCTTTTCCACAGACTTCAATGAGGTCAAAATTTTACCCCCAGCATGCTATGATCGCTGGTTATCAAACTCTACATAATCATTCCATTGTGACCCAGCTCACTTTCTATTTTTGTTTTCTCTTACTTCTTATATTTTGTTCTGATTAAAAGGGTGTTACAGAAAAACACTATGCTTAGAACAATTTGCCCTGATCTCTGATTTCAGGGACTAGATACAGCCACAACAGCAGTATTTATGAAGATGTAATTAGTATTTATCTATTAAATGTCTCTTTGTTCAATATGACTAATTAATGTTTTTTAAATAAACACTTTTGAAGAGACTTGGATGTTTTATTTCATCTAGGCAAAATGAAACATAATGATCTCCTGAACAGAGAGACATTGCTTTTGCTAGGATGACACCATTGTTGATTTAAGAGAAGGAAGAAAAAAGTGTGATTGCTGATTGTTTTAATACCTACACCTTTTTCACATATTTCTTACGTTGTTCTCTTTCATCTAGAAACTCCCATAGATTTATAGCTCACCAATACCATTTAATAATTTAAACAAATGGACAAAGACTGGACTGTAGCCTATGAACAGCATAACAGCTAAATCTCTGCATATGTAATGTTGACCAATTTAGTATTTTGAATCTATACTTCTCTGTTGTTTTGATTCGTTTTGTTTAGTTTTGGGGTGACAATACCATATATTGTATATAACATGGGGTTACAATAGAGATTGATTGAAATAAGCAACATTTTGAAATAATGTGCTTTGCTGAGTGCATGGTTCTGCCTCTGTGTAAAGGCTATGGAGATGGCAGACTGCTGTTCCTAGTTGCCAAACTGCACTGGAGCCTCCATACCTCTCTGATGCAAAATGCCAGGTAGAGCTGGGATAGCAAATTGCAAAGCAAGGTAAGTAGATGATACTGGGAGATAAATGTAGACCAGTAATGAGACACTGACATTGGTAAGAGCTACGATCTTGTCCTCCACTATTTGCTACAGAGTCATTTTGATTTCTGATGGGGGTGGGAGGGGCAGAGGAGTGAAAAAAACTCATTTTTTTCTCCATAGAATATTGATCTTGTCAATTTTTTAATTCATTAATAAGGTAGAAAATCTTTTTTATGTGGAAACATGTGGCTTCCCCATAACACTATACCAGGAAAAAAGTGGTTACAATTCACATTGGGGTTTACTTTTCAAAATAACTTTAAAATATAGTTTTACATAGATACTGCAAAAAAATCTGCAACTTTTCCAACACCTGCAGGCATGAGAATAAATCATGACCATAAGAAAAAACTTTTCTGCTTCCTTTCTTATTCCTGTAAAACTTGCAACTTGCTCATGCTGTTTTCTCTCTCTAATAAAATTGTCTCTTGGTTTTCTTTGTCACCTGTTAACTAGTAAAGAAAAGTGCTGAGATGGTGTCTGATTTCTTTACCTACATGTGTGCAGTGCCATCTTCTTAAATGTCACTATGCTACAATGCTCTCTTTTGACATCCATATCGTTGAACCCTCATGAGTGAGACCATTGGCCCTAACCACCTGTTCTCACTTTAGAAGAGGGAAAAATTACTTTTCACTGAATTCTTTCAGGTGAAGCTGCATTTTGTTTTGGGGTTGTCTATTTGTTGTTTTTCAAAGGATTGAAAAACATGGTGGGTTTGTTAATTGACATTTAAACACAACAATAAGGAAATCGCAACAAGGCAACCATGTTCTGGTATTATCAGGATAACGAACAGCTGTGATTGACAAAGGTAATTTAAAACCAAGCCAAATAGTTTCAAAAGAGGGAATGAAATCTGTTAGGGGAGTGGTAGGAGCTCCCGTTGTTGTTAATACAGATTACACCTGCAATGTTGCAACGACTTCCTGCAACTCTATCATCACACCTCCACTTCTTTTTCAATTCTTCTGCAGGAAATATTGTGTTTGAGAAAGTTTCTTTGCATATGACTTTTTTTTTTTTTTTTTTTTTTAAGATGTTTGTAAATTGGGATGTGGGTAGCCTGTGTTTACAACCAGGTCAGAGAACTTTAACTGAAATTGTGTATCAATCATCAAGTATAATCAGAGCATTTATAGCCTGATCCATCTGCACTTAAGCAAACTAAAAATAGAAAGTATACTATTATAATATTTTTATTAATAACTCCTGCAGAATGCATTATTCAATAAATTTCAGATGGGCATAACCTTCCTACACCTACATAATACAATACCGTTGTCTTATTCATTACTATGTTCAGCTCCCTTCATTCACTCTGTGATGTAAATTTCTGGATTGCACAGCACACTCTCATAAGATAACATTTTTTTGACTCTAGTTTCTTCTTTTTTCCAACTTCACATATCTAGTAGAATTCTCATTGAAGACGATTATTCCACACATTTGCATTTCACTGCCCAAGACTTTCGTTTTGTCTTCTCAGACACAGAGTGTTAACAGCTAGCCAATAATTTTGGGTTTATTCTTGATTTACATCCTTTGAAATTTTCAAAATGCGACTTTACTGTTCTTACATGCCCATAGCTTTCCCACTATACTGAAACAGAATAATAAGGGTCTTCTGAGTCTATTTATTTAATTGTAGTAGATAATTCATAATTTCTTAGGACAAACTTAGTCATTCCATGGATTCAAATACTTTACTAAAGAGGATGTATTTTTAAGAGCCATCACACTAAAGTTATCAAAAGTAAAACACACCTGAAATACAAATTGCTGTCCATTACCATAAATAAAACATCAGTGGTTTCCTTTGTGGTCAATAATGGAAGCCAAGTATGTAATCATAAGATTAATACTAAATCATGATGGGAAGCAAATTACCATTTACAGTAATAATCAGATCCCATCATGACATAACAACAAACTAAAAAGTAATTGAACAGGATTATTAATAAGATCATGTAAATATCAATCAACAACTTCTATTGATTGACAAAAAACCATTATATTCCTTTACAGTTTTGTTATCTATTTGACCACTTAATATAATAAACTCAACCTAGGTGATCTTTTTTAGACCACCCATGTTGAGGAGATTACAGTGGTTCTGTAGGGTACCATGATTATTTCTGTATACCAATTTAGTTAACATAGAAATCCTGTATGATGTTTCATTCCTAAAGAAAATTAATTCTCTGAATACTTATCTTTATTCTTGCAGAAACTACATGCCCATCTTATTAGAAATGACTAGGATATATTATTTTCCAGATTGAGATATGAATTTTAGAGTATCTATGGACAGAATTCCTGTTATCTTATTGTAATAATGTAAAAAAAGAACTTAATAATTCAGTATAAAAAGTATGTTGCAGCAGAAGAAAGACTCAGAAATACATCCATGGTCAAAAGTAAGGGGAATGTTCTAAAGGATTATAAAAATTAAGCAGCTCTCAGAATATGATCACACTTATTTCTCTGCTTCAGTCTTAATTATGTGGGCAATTATAGTGTCCTAAGTCTGTGAACCGTAAACAGGCTTTTGTGTTTAGTACCATAACACCATATACACTGATTTCTAGCCTCAAGAGATGCACTCTTTTCCTACATTTGTGGTTGTACTTTCTCTGATTTTAAAAATGCTGTCATTGTATTCTGAACATGCAACAGGATACTATGGGTTCTAGGGACAAGCAAATAAAATGAGAAAACGGGAATTAGAACTATTTAAAATGAGAAAATTTGGAATGATGCTCAGTAATTTTCTTCATTTATTTAATATTTACTGGCAAGTACAGCACTAAGAAGAGTACAAGTGAGTCAAGCTTTGAAGAGAGGAAGACAGGACCTGTGTAGGTCTTATTTGGCAAAAAGGTGAGAGTCTGTCACTCAGTTAATTGCAATTTCCCCAGTTCCTTTATGAATGTTGGTTGAGAGGGTTGGTTAGCAGTTGCCACAGACAATAAGAACTCTGTGACAGGCAGACTAAAAGCTGAAAATAAATAATGTGTAACTGAATCATAATATTAATTCTCTAGGAAATAAAATTTGTTGGTCTTCAGACCTAGAGCCTAAAATACCAACACTCTACTGGATGTCCACAGCAAGGCTTTGGTGAAAGGATGTGCATGCTGGAGGAGAAGCCTCAGTGAGAAGAGGGTGGGACTGGCCTATTGCAAACACAACTGGTTCTAGGTAACTTTAATGGACCCACCACAGGGCACAGATGAGCCCCTCAGTCAAGATGGTTGTCCATCTGGGACTGTAAATTCAAGAAAGTGTAGAAAATGATGGGTGAAGAGAGGAAGGTGAAACAATGAGAGGAGAGGGAACACCAAGGTGAGAGAAGAAGGAGAGACAGGAGGTGCTCCAAGCAACAGTCAGAGGTTCCCCTACAGCCCAGGGAGAAGACCATGCTGGAGAATATCCTTCCTGTCAGGAACTGTGTGGAAATTCATTCTCAGAGCAGAAGTTTTTTCCTGAAGGAAACTGAAGTCTGTGTGAAGAGCCCATGCAAAAGTATAGGAAAAGTTCACAAAAGAAGGAGAGCAGACAAACCTCTATAAACTGACCATAACCTCCCATCATCCTTTTTGTGTTGCTTGATGAGGGTTGGGGTAGGGGAGGTGGAAGTGAAGTAGTTTAGTTTGGTAAAAAAGATTATGAAACATGTTGCTTTAAGATTTTGATTGGTTTTGTTTGTTTTCTTTTGTTTTGTTCTGTTCTGTTTTGTTGGCTTTTATTGTTGTTGTTGGTTTGGTATGGGTTTTTTTATCACACTACTTAAATCTACTTTAATTGACAATGAATTAACTTAATTCTCTCCAGGATTTTTATTTTACCTGTGATGGTAACTGATAAATGATCTAATTGTCTTTATCTTGACATGCTTTTCATCCTATTTTATTTCCCTGGCCAATTAAGGAGGGGAGTGACAAAATGACTGGGTGGGAGTATGACCCTTAGGCAAAGCTAACCCACTACAAAGCCCCACTTTCATCATATAGGTCTACAAGACTCAATTAGTAACTTAAAAGAATCTACAGTCTCCAGCAGAAGGGCAAGCATCAGATTTGTGCTCAGTAAAGAGCTGTTGACTTAATAAAGAAATGAAGAACTGTGCCATCACATACAGTAGGAGCCTTGTTTGAGCAAACCCTCTTTGAAAAAGGTTAGGCTGTATCTCAAGTAATGTCAGAAGGAAAATGCCTCTATTTCTGGTTAAGAAGTTTTAGTAATAAAAACAATGAGGAACCTGTGCCCACAACAGAGCCAAGAGCAAGTCTTTCAGTGTCAGAGTGCCATACAACAGTGTAGTCCGGAATTTCTTTTGTATGTACTTACCTGAATGGGAGATTGCTATGTAAAAGTAACAAGCCATGTTCTTGTAGTGCAGATAAACATACAACTCCAAAATATTTGGTTTATGGTAGTCACAAGATTGTCTTCAACTCCCTTTTCTATAAAAATGCACATGAAAAGTAGTGAGATACTTCTCAACAGAGCAAAAATTTCTATTAATTTGAATTACAAGCTTAGTAATGGAAATGTTACAGTTTTTTGTTGTGTTCGGCTTGGTGGGGTTTTTTTGTTTGTTTGTTTTTGTTTTTGTTTTGTTTTTGTTTTGTTTTTGTTTTGTTTTGTTTTTGTACCAGCAGGCCTCACCATTTCTGACCAGCTCCTAAAAAAAAAAAAAAAAAAAAAGATAAAAGAAAGGAAAAACTTACTGGATAAATTTTCTGACAAATGAAGAGAGAATATAACATGAAGAATTGGTACACCTCATCAGTTTCTTTTTTTTTTTTTTTAAACAATTTCAGATCTGCATTCTATTTTCACCTTAAAAGAAACACATTGTGGAAAGTCCACGTGAATGTTGCACTGTACACTTAATTACCTGAATACTAGAATGGTTTGATAGTTGGTTTTATTTTTACCTTACATTCAGTCACATATAACAAAATTATGTTCTGAGAACAATATTCTTCTGTGGGTCTAGTTTTCTAGAACAATAAGTAGAACTTGTATTCCAACTATATTTAAGTTACTGCTTAACCATACAGCAACTTCACTATTGCATAGGTCTATTTCAACCTTCTTCATTTTGTATAACAAATCTAATATAAATATAATTTGCTGTAAGTTATCCTATGTTTTTGGAATCAAGTAAGCATAGCTGAATGTTAAAAATTTAATTGTGTGTTGAAGTACTGTGGATTTTTTTACACACTAATGCAATCTAGTAGGTGTCTACTTTTCCTAGAGATTTTATGTTTTATTTAGCTTAACCTGATGAGGCAGTGATGATAACAGCATAATTGAGCTCTCAGATAAAACATACATATGAACTTGTGTGCATCATATGGGCAAATGATTCCAGTAACATCAAAGAACTTGTGAAGTTTGGTTTCTGATTGTGGAATCTGTTTTATGAGAGTCACTTCAACAGGCAGCATCCTCAGAAAGTGAGACAGCGTTAATAGCTATTATGCTGTCATGTATTTGAGCAATGAAAATGAAGTTCAAGTAACAGTCTTTCATGAATTTAGATAATATGACGTTTTCTACTAATTAGTATGTTAAGTAGATCATCTGCATTACTACTAAATCTTACACAAAGTGAAAAATGGAAAACCATAATATATTGGCGTGTAATTTTGTAATAAATCTGTGCATGGTATAGAGTCGATGACATTCAGAAACTGTATTAACCTTTGGAATAAAGTGAATCATCAAGGCAGTAACAGCTGAAACATATGTATCACCTCTGCCTGGCAAGATAAAGAAAATGTTCTCTCCTGAGCCTGAATAATGCAGAAAAACATTTCAGTTCTGATTAAGAGGACATGTTTGTCCTTCAATATCAGTCATATGCAGGTAAATCTTAAGAATTTATACCTACAGTCAAAACAAAATTTGCAGGCCCTTTGAACATGGAAGAAAGCTAACAAGTGCTGGAACAGCCACAGAAAGAAATTGGCTCATAACCAGCTAGTTCTATGTCTTAATGTAACAAAAACAGTTAGAAATACATTTATAATTTTATCAGAGACATTTCTACTGTCTGCTAAGGGTTGTTTTGGTGGGGTTTTTTTTTGCATATAAGAGAAATAGGATTATTTATAGGCAATGGTGTGCACTTCTTTTTCAGTAATTTATTTTTTTTTTGGTCGATATTGATTCAGGAGACAGTTTTTAATTAATGAACTGAGACAGTAATGGGAAAGAGTTAAGTAAATTAGTTGCTGTCAACTGCTTGTGGTAGTTATCCTCTACAGAATATGGAAATCAAAAAGGGTGGAACAAGCCCCAAACACTGATACTCTTAGTGGAGTTAGGAAATAGAGTTAAGGAAACCAGGAAAAAATTGTTAAATCTTCTAGTGTCTGATACAGCAGGGAAGCAACCTTTCCTGCATAGCAATTCCACTGTCTGAAAGAATGACAATTATGTGACCCAGCTGGAAGGAGAACGTCTGGTATCTATCTACCAGAAAGGTGAGACAATCAGGGAAAGAGGCAGAAGAAAAATTTATTGTTGAGCAGCCTTCCCAGATTAGAGAAAATAGTTCATGCCTAAATACGCCAGATTATTTTATTTTTTTAAGGATGTGATAGCTATTTCTTCCTTTGTAGATACAATGGTTGTGGCACACATTAACCACTCTGTCTTGTGCAAAAAGAGAAAAAGATGTAATATTTTGTGTTCTATTTTCTGTGCAGCAAAAAGCAATTCTCACAGACTGTCCAGGATTTAAACCTTATATGTATGATGTCAAATCACTAAGTCAAGTAAAGTATGTGTGTACCTTCATTGTAAATATGTGTGTCAGAAAAAGCGCCGCTGGATGAATGACTCGACTCAGTATGAGTACATAGTTCTCCTAAACAGAGCTACGAATTAAGCCAATATGGCTAAGTTGTGTCCCCTTCAGCCGGAGTATCAGCTGGACCCAAAGTAATGACTCCAATCAATGTGATTGTATCATGCGTCCTTCATCTTTATTCACAACCATTCTACATTTATAGTGATTCTAAAAGTAAACAAACCCTTCTACATTTGTAGTGATTCTAAAAGTAAAATGTGTTTACATCTTTACTATTGGTCAAACAGCAAAGCTACAGAAATAGCAGTTATCATCCCCCCCTGTGTGAAGCTAGCAGTTTCTCAGGAAAAGTTTTGCAGGTGGACAGTTCTATTTTCTACATTCCGAGGGAGGAAGGCAGGAATCTTCTATCAGTACTTTGAGGCCTCTTCAGAATTATCTACAAGGACAGACTCTCACAGCTCCTTCACAGTTGCTCATGAGTCTTATCAACATGGGTTGTTCACTGGCAGTAAATCATGACCTCTTTCTGTGAGAAAACTCTCCACACAAGTGTCTTCAGGTTTTTCAGACATATATATCTGTATGGCTTTCCCACCTAAGGGCACTGAATTTTGTTGAACAACCACAGTAAATTGTTTTAAAAAGCTTCATACTCACTAATATTTGAGCAGCTTGGCATAGAAGAAAGACTTAGTCAAAGACTCTAGAAATCCAGAATTTATTACGAAAAGTGAAAGCACACTAATGTTCACTCTATCACAGAACTATATCTTTTATAAAAAATCCCTATGTCATGATAATTGGCAGATTCCAGTTCCAGCCTTATTTCTTCATATTTTTAATCAGCAGGGGTGGGCTCCCCCCATCTTGGGCAAGCTGGT
>JANHGL010012680.1:16103-34412 GCA_024611195.1 Ceyx melanurus | reverse complement strand
CTGGGCAGCCTGTTCCAGAGCTCTGTCACCCTCACTGAGAAAAAGTTCCTTCTTGTGCTGATCCTAAACCTCTTGTGAGATGTCTGAAAAATACTTACAGATATCTCAGGGACAACAGAGGGAGAAGCAGTCTTGGCTGGAATGAATAAGCATATTTCTGTTAGTTCAAGTAGACTTTGGTCATCTGATGCTAGATGAGGATGTTGCTTTGTTGCTTGGCATATCTCTCCAAACAAGCTGGTCTCTCTATACTTCTTGCTTACACCATGTAATGGGCAAGTGACATCAACAAAGAGACTGATGCTACATAGAAGTGGTGCTGGGGCTGACCTGTACTGTGAGGGAGCGTGGCACACCACAGCAGCTCTCCCTACGGTACCTCTTCTAAGGAAAAAGGAGTTAAGTTTCCTCACCTGTAAATTTTACCCTTGCATAAATGCTGGTTTCCCACACAAAAGGAAATGAACTAAATGAACAAACCTCTGGTCTGATGGATGAGAAAGAGCAGGAAGTGGTATTGCTAGAAACCTGATGAGAGATAACAACAGAAGAGCAGAGAATTTGAGACAGGAGTCTTTGGTGACATGCTGGTTTTACCATTTCACTGAGTGGAACAGCATCTCACTGGCATGCTTCTCATGCTGCAGTCATCTCTGTAGTATCTGTGTGTTTCTCTGCCCTTTCTGCAAGCTTGGGATAGTTCCTCTGTGAAGAGTTGAGCTATGTTGACCAAAACTTAAAGGAAAGAAACATTTAAAATCTTTCTGGGGCTACTTGCCATGGCTGGAGGCTGGTGTGAATCTGGTAGTACTACTGAAGTGAAACATGCTCTACTTTGCAGCTGTTTCCACACTAGTCACAATTTATGCAGATCATGTAGAATGTTGTTTTATGTGTTAATCACTGACTTGTGAAGAACATTTGTTCAGGGGGTTTTCTTTTTCTTTTTTTCTTTTTTTTTTTTTCCTCCTTTTTATTTATTTATTTTTTCAAGATGAAAATAAAATCTGTGCTATATTAGGGCCGTGTAATCTTTCTCAGATTTCTCTGTTCTGTAAAAATCAATTCATTTGGTTCACGTGTCCGCAGCTGTTAGGAAGGCACTCTTTGACATGGATTTAGTGGTTTGCTTGAATAAGCCAGCAGAGCAAAACACAGGAGTTCACAGCAGTGCTTTGCAGACCAAAATTGCTGTAGAGGAGGAGTAAGGAAGCAAGTTTTCCAGAAGTGGCCTTTCTGAATAGATCTACCATCCCTGGAGAGCAGGACCAAAAGGGTCTGTATTTCATGCAAACAGTCTTGCAGAACGGACTTTAGACTTTGCATAGTCTCTGAATATTACTCATTTGGAACAGATTCTGTTGAATTTTTTTTTTTGTTTTGATTTGTTTTCTTTCTTAATAACACTGTAGTTCAACCAGATTTGCTACATAAAAATCAGGGACATCTCATAGATCCATCCATAGCTTTTGCATCTAAGCTCAGATACAGAAGCAAAACCTTAAAAAATGTAATTTGGGACACAGAGACTGAAAATCCAAACCAGACATAATTTTCTATATAAAATTTCTGCAGATCCTAAATAATTTAGTACAGACTGATAGTTTGTTCTTTGTGACCTGTGAGTTTGAGCTCAATTAAATTGTTTTTAAACGACCCCCAAAATTCAAGACAAGCACAATGTTAAGAAACAACAAGTCTATTCAATTTTTTAATGTATTTTTTGCTATTTCAGACACAAACATTGGAGTGAAGGTTATGGAGTCACTCAGAACATACCAAACAATCACAACCTAATCACAGTGGAATGGCTGGGTAAGTATGTTCATCAGTTAAACAAATCAAACAGTACTTTCAGTTGCACTTCCAAATAAAAATGTTACAGACACAGAGATCTTGTCTGAAGGACATAAAAGATTTTTTTGTACAAAAGAGCGGAACAAGGCTCAATAAACTTTAGATTATAAAAACAAACACACAGTTTTAGTACACTATGTTTCTGAAAATGTGGCTTGATTTATTTGGTCTATATTGGTAGATTTGCCTGTATAGCTACATCTTCATATTCCCTTTGCTAGTATTTGTTTAAAGGTGAATTACTGGTATAGCTTAACTGGGGAAAAAGTACTTTTCTGGCAGCATTGAACATTAACAAATAAATAGGTCTTTTGCTGTTACAGGGTTGTCATTGAAAATCACTCCCTTGCTGCTACAATGGCACTAGCAACAGCTTTGATGCCCAATGTAGACCTGGCCTTTGTATCCCTTGCCTGCTATGTGAAGCAGTGGAATAGCTTCTAAGTCAGTGAAACTGGTCAGACCACAGCTCTGGCAGCTGTCAGATTTCTACTAGTTTTACTGGATCCAGCTGTCAGGTAAAGGCAATTAATTATTCTTAAGTGGTTAAATGACAACTGTAGTAATTTGTTGCACCTGCTGCATGAAGCTTTATATTTCAGAAAAAGACTTCATTTTTTTTTTCTGTACAGCATACATAAATCTGGACTGGGAAGTGCTGCTGTGATTATTTTTTTTTTTTTTTCCACAATACTGGTGATGCAGTGATCTTAGGGAATCTTTACTGGTGAGAACATGTCACAAAAGAAAGAAAAAATTAAGTGGGGATGCCTTAGCTTATTTGTTATTTTCTAATATTGGCATAAAGAACTATGTCTGAAACCTGTCTTTGATAAAAAAAAAAGTGTTTTGAAAGTGTAGTCTTTTCAGATCATACCTGTAGGATCAGATCCCTTAGCCCATTGCTAGATCAGAGACAGCAAATCTAATTCAAGAACATTTTATGGGGGCTTTCCTGAAAGGTGAAAAATGATGGGCAGAGGTCTTCTGTTGTTTATTGCAGCAAGCTGAATACAAGTTTCTTTAAAAACTTTTCATAGGACATCATATTGCATTTGAGATTGTTTCTGCTTATTCTGCTTGAATGTGCCTCATCACATTGTTGTTCTCATCAGTTTTCTTTCTGTGTGTAAGAAGGAGCTTTTGCTCTGGGCAGGGTTAGAGCTCAGAGTTTTTTTCTAACACCTGAAATGTAATTTGCTTTTAGCTGTTGTTTGAATCCTGCTGCCCACTAGGTTGAGGTAACAAACACAGTAGGGAACTTTTCCATAGGAAATGAGTGGCCATGAGGGTGACAGACAGTTTGTGCTCTTGCCCTTTTTTTGAAATGCCAATCCCAAGTAACTTCCTGCTAATTCCTTTGTTTTCTGAGCCCTGACATGGAGTTCAATATATAATATTTTCTCTTATCAGATGTTTGTTAAAAGTCTCACTCTTTACAGGAACAGAGTGAAATAGCATATCTTTCTGTGGATCATTTATGTTCTGACCTGTCAGTGTTTGATAGGTTTCATACTTGGGAGCTCAGCTGCTTTGGTAGAGGATAAGTGTGAGCTGATGGGCTTTGAGGGATCTTTACCACCCTTGCCTGCAGAAAGTGCTTAGGGAGACTGTGCTCCTTGCTGGTGCACCTCAAACAGGGCAGAGGATGAGACTCCTCTCCCCCTTGCATGCAGTCCTCTGAAGAAGGCATTAGGCTGTTGTCTTTCTGGTAATGTTTTTGTTGATGTGAGAACTTGATATGGAGGAAGGGAAGGAGAAGGGAGGCTTCAACAAGCCTCCCTCATCTTTCATGTTTAATGTTATTAAAGGTCTCATGGTTCTGATTTATTTCCTGCTTTTGGGACAATGGCTGGTGTTTTGATTCTTATGGCTCTTGGTTACTGTTACTCCATGGTTTCTAGTCTTCTTTATGGTACACAAAAAACACATGATCATGTTTTAAACTTTAGTTCTCTTCTTCTTTTTTTCACTGATTAATCAAACTACCTGTACTTGTATATTTTAGGTCTCTTCCAGAAATTTCTGCATAGTCTTCAATACACAGGCTAGGTTACATCCCTGTGGCACCGCAAGAAAAATGAATTTGTTGCTACTTCTCATTCATGCAGGAGACCAGTGTTCATACTCATCTCCTTGTTTCAGTATTAGAGGTAAAAAAAATAGCTTCTACCTTCCAGGAGAGGCAGTTTAATATAAAAAGATATGTAATTAAGATCAGCAATGAGTCAACCTTGAAGGCCATGATTCAACTGTGATGTTGATGTTGTGTCTTGCAGGGTGCAGCCCCATGCTCTAGGTAGTCCTTTCCCTAGCTGCCAAGCTGTGTTCACATGGGGCTGAGGGCAGTGCATAGCTATGCACGCTGGCTGTGTCTATATTTGTAAACTATACAGTTCCCAGGCACTGAAACATGACTATCTCTACTCTTTAATTGTTAAAACAGTCCCACTTGCAGTTTCAGCCCCTGCCAGATAGTGTTCTCCTAGACATTTTCCAGGCACTTATTTGGAAGTTAACATGGGCTAGGGACCACATTCATCAGTTTTCATCCACTCACCCTCTTCTGAAAAGAAGATATGTTTAATAGTATGGATCCAGGCTTCTCTGTGCCAAAGAACAGTCATTCACATGCTCGATTTGCTCATGTAGCTGAGACTAGTGTATTTTTCCCTTTCCTGGTGGACAAGGAAGTTTGTTAAACTGGTAGAGTGAGTCAGGAGGTCTGACACCTCCTCCTTTAGCATGTCCTTTAGGCGGACTGCATGCACCATAGCTCTCTAATTGGCAAGTGAGATTAAGCAAAGGCAGCTTAAATTCCTCATAAAATCCAAAATAAACTTCATGTCTAAACAGTATGAAGGAATAGGAGAGTGTTTGTTACCTTTTATAGTCACCACAACCATTGCCACTGGGCCTGACGGAACACAGCAGACTTTTGGAACGTGTGAGAGATGCCCACTGGAGGGGCAGCCCCATAGGCCCTATGTGCAGTGGTGTGGTGGAAACCTTGCTGTGGGGCTCACCATGCTGGCAGAGTGGCAGTACACAGGCATGGGAATAAGGCAAGTGGGACAATTGGTTTAGAGGAGGCTATTGCCATGATGGACATCCAGAAGGGGGAACGGGATGTCAGGGAGTCTTAATTGCATCACTACCATCCACAGCATTTCCAATGAGTGTGCTACCTGATTGCCTGCATACGGATGGACTGTCTTCTCTGTGCTCCTCTGCTGCTGGTTTGTTGGTAGTCTCTGATGGCTGCAGTCATAGGCAGTCTATCTGCTTTGACTAACATTGCTGCAGACCACCTTCCCATGTTCACTTCTGAACATGTTAATCAGACTGTTTCCCATATGTGAAATGGCTTCTGAGTTTTTTCTCACTTGTCAGGGAGGGATGATCTATGTGTTCATCACATTCCCATCAGTTTCCACTGGTGAAAACCCTCTGCCTTGTAGAATTTTACTGTAAAGGGATAAATACATAAAAATGCTGTAGAACTAAATGGCTTAGTCCTTCAGTTTGGATATTTTTGTGTGTGTGCTCTGTCCATCATACAGTGTATAACGGGTGTAACAATTAAAGGAGTGACATCAAGAAGAATGTAGCAATGAATGATATGCATAGTGCTTACAAATCAAGTACAGTATTTGCATTTTGTTTGAGAGGCTATGAAAAAAGAGGCAGAAGGCTTCTTTGGGTATTCCACTACAACTTGAAAAATAAACAGCCTTCTCACTTTCTATACAAAACAGATGAAATATCTGAAAAAAAAAATGAAGAGGTTTTCTGTGAGATACATGTTTGTATCAGTCTAACATTTTGGAGTTTGAGCTATTTAAATCAAATTGCTTTTGGCAGAATTATAGCTATGTATATAAAAGACGGGGAGAAAAAAATACCTTGAACTGAATTTACTTTTGTAAATTTGTACACACAAGAAATAGTTTGAGTTGCAAAACTCTCACAGTTGTCAGATGTTTGTTCCCCAGTACATAAATCTTATTTTAATTAGAGACATATATTTGACACATTACAATTTTTTTATTCCATGTAAACTTCCAAGAACATACTCTTCATAGAGAAACACCTTTAACTAATTTGTTATTTACTCTTTGTGCTAGTGTTTTAGTGTTCTTAGAAATGGTGTAAGGCATCAGTAAGTTTTTACAGAACTTGATTTAAAAAACCCACACCTCTTTAGGAACAATTTACTTAATAAGATAATAGACTTTTCACGGAGGGTGATTATTATTTCTGTTTTATCACAGTTGCCTGAATTTTCCTGCCTATAGAAATAATCAATCTCCTGCATGTTAGGGAACATTACAGATAAACTCTGCTAGAAAAAATAGCCTGTGAAAAGATTCCTTCTTAGGAAGCAGAGGAATGTGGATCTTCTCCCGTATGGACTGAAGGAGGGTAGCTTCCAACTCACTGGTTTATTACAGTCTGATTTTTTTATAAAAGGAGTTATTGGACCTAACCTAATGTTTGTTTCTCTGGGTTTTTTTGAGTTTTTTTTTTTTTTTTCTTTTTCATTCTTCAGACAATTTAAAAAGACAGCTTATTTTTTTCTTTCATGTTTGTAATTGGCAGCCCCAACATCAAACTTTGGGCTTCAGCGGTTGTCTTGCAGATGTCACTAGTATAGGGGCAGCAGATGACAGTGTTTCCCCCCTCTGCTTTATTTTCATAGACTGAGTGTCCCCTATCAAGCAGTGGCCTTCCTAATGTTGGCATCAATTCATCGTTAGCATATATGCAGCTGGAGTACTGACAAACACATCATCCACACACTGACTCAGGGTGTACCCACTTAGCTTTATAGTATTCAGCTTCTGAGGTTGCGTAGTGCAGATAGGGAGTTAAGCTGTCTGTTCTGGGAATCCAGATACAGTAACATGCACGTTTACCAGCCATTGAATTAGTGTGGTGAAGGACAGACACAAGCAGAAAGCTCACTGAGAGTCTCATGTTAGAAGTCACCAGAGCAATATGTTTGGTTTAGGTTTTGTTTTTCTTGAAACAAATACGTTTTCATTTGTTTGTTGACAGCTACGTTCTAAGTAAAACAGTTTGAAAGCTTTTGAAAAATATAAGAAATATATTAGACTACTATTCCAGAAGGCTTTTATTCATAGCTCACTAAAAGCTTTATGGAGGAAACTGTAATAAGCTACTAATGACTTTTCAGAATTATCCTATGACATTTTTCTTGGTAATTTTTTCCTCATCTTTTTTTTTTTTTTCTTTTCTTTCCACAGTGCAGCAGGTTATTCAAGGAAATTCCCTTCATGTTATCTCCTTGCTGCCCTCAAGGGACTGGCTCATGAAGGGATATCAGTGCACCTTGTTTTGGCTGTGCTGCAGTCTGGCACCTCTGGAGGTGCCTCCTCCAGAAGGAGAAGGCTGCTCAAAAATGCAGTGCCTTTCCCTCTATTTTAAGCATCCTGAGGTGCTGTGATAAGAAAAGCCCAAGCAGGAACTGGGGCAAATACAGGACAAGAAAAAAAGCATCAACTGGGAGAAAAACTAAAGATGAAAAGATGAGTTTAAGAGGTAGCAATTCCTGCCAGAAGAGATGGGCAGTGCACAGGACTCACTTAGAGGATAGATTTTACGAGTTGGAAAAGGCTTTAAAGGAAACATAATAAAAAGGTAAAAACAAACAAACAAACAAACAAAAACCAAACAGAGAAAAAGACCTTGTTTGCATTGTAAGTCCCTCAAGCAGAAACCACATCCTGTCTCTCCCCAGCTGCTTTTCTTTAAATGTTCAGCCAGTGCAGCTCATATATGCAGCACTCATATGGGAGTGAGAATCTGTCACTTGGCCATGACGAGGAAGCACTTCCTCCTGACCTTTCTCTTTGTGTGTTTTCATAATTTAAGGCTGCAAAATTTGTTCAGCTGCTAGTTTGAGGGACATGTGCCACCTCCCAGACCTGTTATGTCTAAAATTTGGCAAACCAAGGCCAGGCCTGATGTATATCACTGTGAGCAGCCAGGACACCGAATACTGCCCTCCACATGCTGTTATAGGTGGTTTTGGTAGCAAGATAAAAACAACCCTTAGAAATTGATTATGTGCTGGCCTTGACTGGTAGAATAAGGGCATATGAAGAGCTTTCTCATTGCCAAAGTTGTTTAAAGGCAGTATGCTACAACATCCCTTCTGCTCCCTTAGAAGTGGTTGAGTAAGGAAAGGAGCTGGGACCACAACCAGACCCTGGATGCAGTGGCCTCAGGTCATGACAAATACTTTAATGGTGAGGGTCTGCCCCTGAGGAGAGGATCAGTTGGAGGCATCATCTCCCAGGCAGACTCACCTCACCCTGTCACCCTAGCATACTTCCTGGGAGCAGCAATGCAAATGCTGGAGTTTATATTTTCAGGACTGTCAACATTTTTATTCCAGGTATGCAAGATAGCAGCTGTAGGTCTTGCACAAAATACTCCATAAGACGGACAGGGCCCAGACCACTTGTAGTAGGCATCCTTCTGTTGAAGATAAAGCTTGCTCCAAGGCTGGGGACAGGCAATAGCAGAAGCTGGTGTTGTTTTGCCACATTAAAGTCTGTAAATCTTCAGCAGGTAATGTTTTGCAGCTGAATTGCCTAAAATTCTCCTCTACTCTGTTGAAAACAAATAACCCACTGCAGCTAACTTTTTGCTGGTGTTGCATAAATGTGTAGTAATGCAATCAGACAATTTTTGTCAAGGCTAACAAAATTAGATGACTTTTTTTTTTCTCCCCAAAATTATATGGAATCTTCAAACCTTAGGGCACCTTCTAGGGAAAAAAAGAAAAAAAGAAAAAACAAAAGAAGCACCTTGTAGTTTCCACTTTGCTTTTTTAACTTCCTTGATAATTTTTCTCTTTACTCCTTGTAATTTCCCCCTCTTCTTCTTTATCATCATCTTCAGTCTGATTATCTTCTTATGTAACAGTTTTAGTTATACAAATAAGTAAATGCTATTCCTGAGATGTCAAAAACCAGATAAGATTGAAATCAAACTATCCAGGGAACTTATGAAGTAAACTAAGTATTTACCAAGGTTGTCCCTGTGGTTGTCAGTTTAATTTTATCTAAGCATCACTTTTGGGAGCTGTTGTGTACCTAGATTGACAACATTTGTGGGTGAGGGGAGGAGTGCCATTTCTCAAAGCCAATCTATTGGGCAGTGTGTGCTGAAAAACCACAACAATACATCACTCAGAGAGCTGGCAAGTTTACAAATATGAGAAGGAGAGGGTTATTGCAAATATCAGAGAAGGAGCTTGCTGCCGAAATTAGACAAAAGAGACCCAGCTGGGAAGCTGGAGCTCGGAGGTTGCAAGTGGCAGATCTAATTGATGTGGCATTGCAAAAAGCTGAGTGCCTGTCTGAACAATGGCTAATGTATTGGCTGATGTCAGAAGAGCTGCAATGGTGTTAGCACCAGTGGGAAATATGTTGCAAATTTCTTCTCTTGTTGGACTGATTAAAATCTACAGAAAGATGGACTTTCAATCCAGAGAAAATGGCATTATTTTTAGGGGAGCAGGGTACATCAGACAGTGTGAAAGCTCAGCAATATCTGCACAGGTTATCCAAGCATTGCCGATAAAATAAATCATTGTCATGGCCTCTATAAAGGGTAACTCATGTGTGCTTTTGTTAAACAAGATTGAGGGATGAAACAAAAACAAGCCTCTGTGTTCTCCTCTCTCTACCTATTGACTAGGTTACAGGCTCAAACAGGTAAAACAGTGCTTAGCAAGCTCGCTGCACTTCTTTGCCATTTGCTGTCTTAAGCAGGATCTGAGAAATCATGCAACGGTTTTGACTGCAAGGGTCAGTTGCACATTTCTGGGAATACTGCTTCTGTTTTAGAATACAGTCTTCCCAAGTGGGTCAAGCAAAAATGTTTCTTATGGAGCAAATAATTTGTAGATACATTTGGGATTAGTGCTTACCTGCTGCAATTTAAGGTTTTCAGTAAAGTGTATGTGGCATAGATTTAATTTGAACAAATTAATAAATGCTTTGAAAGATCTTAAATGTGAAAAATACTTCTGATATGAAACTATTATGCTGTTGTTTTTCTTGTGAGATGTTTGCATGCATAGTACAATAGTAGTTAAAAATTCAAAATGTGACCAACCTTCATAAATGAATAACATCCTGCAAACTTTTGCTTCTCACAGTCACCTTGATTTTTTTTTTTTTATGTAGCAAGCTCTTCTTTGATAGTTGTACTAAAATCCACAAAACTCCAACAATATTTAGTCCTTCTGACTAATCTTTCCACATATGAGGGGATTTTTTTCTTGTGGTTTTTCAATAGATACTCAACCTGTTTTGGTTAAGCACCTCTGTAAGCTTTTTCTTTTAAGTCTGAGGTTTTTTTTTTTTTCCATGAGCTTGCAGGTGGTTTAGAAAATGTAGTGCTCTGCTTTTAACTTTCTTTTCTGGTCTATGATAAAAGAGACTCTAGATTTTTTTTTTTTCTAACTAACTTTCTTATAACTAAGATGAGGCTTGTGTGAGAAATAAACTACATCAAAGGCAAGAGGAAGTTAACTCAGGTGCATCATTGTCAGATTGTCTTGAATATGAAAATTCCTGGCTCTTACCAATTGAAAATACTGTTTCATTTTCCCCTAATTTCATTAAAATATATAAAATGAACTACTTAGGTCTGAAAAGTGTTGTGATGAAGTTGAATTTACCTTAAAATTGCAGTTTGAGAAAGTTAATTTGGACATAGGGGTCAAGTGACCTGCAAATTCTGAAATTTATTCATTTAATCATCCTACCAAAAATGTGCATGTTTTGGGATAAAAGATGGAATGAGGAGATGAAACATACTAAAGCTCCTCAGAAGCTGCCATTGTGGCATGTTGATTTGCTTACTGTGCTGCTCACTACTCTGGTAATGTGCACTGCATTTTTTGACACCCTAGAGATAAATTTGAATTTCATTAAGACTTAAGATATGCTTCACAAAATTGTTTTATTGGAAAGATGTGCAAACAAAATTATTTATGTAGCTTCTTTGCACATGAAAAGTCCTGGCAAAAGCACACAAACTGTGACGGAGGTAGGACCACATTTCCAAGCCCAAACTGTGTGCAGTTAGAAGGAGCCAGGTTATTCCTTGTAAACATAATTTAATAAAAATAGTGTTTGCAGACTGTTCAGGATTTCTGTATGTTCCTTCTTTTATGCTGTATGGGTTACATGGATTTCTACAGTCCTGGTTTCTGTGAAATGCTCAGCTTAGTATTTTTTCACAAAAGACTTTTTTACCATTGTGACTTGATTTTATTTGTGAACAGATGGACACAGGTATCCCTGTAACATAAATCAGCATCCCCGGTACTTCGCCTTCTCAGAAGTTACAAAGCTGAGGAGTAAGAAAGCAGCAGTGGGCCAGTTATGCCTTGGTTTAAGTCCTCAAATGACTTCTCTGGAACTTCATCCAAATTGAAGTGACCTGCTAGGAGAGTAAGCTACAGTCTTCAGGATATGACTATGTAACAAAGTTGTTTAGACAGTCCTTGGCTTTCCCAGGACCTCTGCCCTCCACCAGCACTCAGAAGGTGAACAGATTTAAGGGTGACTCTACTTTGGTGACTCCCATATGAAGGAGTAGTGGAAGTGAGGTTAGGGGATTTCTGTGCTCACTGGTCTGTGCAAGTATCCTGTCCTGCTTGGCCGGTCTTCCTATCCTAATCTCTTCTGAAGTTTTATTTAAAGTCTGGTCCTTCCTTAGCTAGAAAGTGCTATTCAGAGTGCAGCTAGAGCAAATCAGATATGTGGACATCTGCTGCTAGCCCAGCATTGTGGAAACTCTTGAATTCTCCTGTGTGACTTTTAAATGTTAAAAGATGATGGTTGGTCTGGTCCTGTTGCAGATGTCCTCATGCTACAGTCAATTGCAGGACAGTGAGCCAGTAACTTTAACTGAAGCAGTGGAAGGTGTTGCAGGGGTCAAACCAAATCAATAGCACATGCTGCATTAAGCATGGGTGACATCTGCAGAGCCTGGATGACTCTAATCAGTGAATCACCTGTTTTTGCAAACATTTGGCTCAATCATGTAGGCTTTTTTCTGCCTAACTATGCTAAAATACAGCACTTCTCCTTTTGCCCCACACTCCTGCCTCCAAGTGTCATTCAGAACTGGAGTATTGGCACCTTGCTCCAGGATTATATTAGCTGTGCTTAGTGATGGCAGATGGCCATCAGCAGCTTGCTGCTGTGTCAGATTAACATGCCTCCAGGCAAATATAAGAGATGCCTATAAAAGAAAGCAGCTGTATTAAGAAGTATACACTGCTCTTTCAAGTATTAGAAGAATGTCAGAGGTGAAGCACTTGTCCTTTTTACGAATTAGCTGGAAAAGTATTTTCTGACACAATTCTAATTGCAGCCCTTTGATTCATCATCTATAGGGCCTTGAGATGTTAGCTGGCATTTGGCCATGGTAATGAAATTTGACTTGCCCTTCTTAATTCAGTGTTTAAGGACAAGAAAGTAGGATTTTTTGATTTCATAGATCACTGGAAGAAAAAGGTATTTTGCTCTGAAAAATAAAAGGAGGCCTGGTCTTTTAGGAGCTGCCTTGGGGGTGCTGTATATTTGCAGGTGTACACCTAGGAGGAATTTCCCTACTCTGTAGTTAGTAGGATAGTAAACTTTTCAGTAACCTATATTAATAAAATCTCAAAGCTGTTTGTTAGGAAGAAAGTTCCATTGATCAGCATCTTCAAAGACAATAAATTAAGATATTATGATTGGCTCTGTTCTTGAATGAATTTGCAGTTGAAAGTTTGAATCACAGTGCAGTCCTAAGCACCATATTGTAATACTTTATTCCACTATCTTTGATTGCAGGGAGAAAATCTTACTCCTTCAGGAGGTACATTTAAAGTGCTATATTTGTGGCTTGTCCACATCAAAGAACGTCTGTAGCAGAGGAAAATTGACTCTGTCTGCTTTGTGCCTTCAGAACGAGACAGTAAATGTTGAGTAAACCTAATTCACGGAACATGCCTCTGGTGTTTATTCTTATGGGTGTATACTTAAGAATTACTTAATAAAGCAGTACAGTATTAGTAGATGTGGTTAAGATCATCACAGTGGTTCAGTTGTAAATCCTGTCACTGTTATAGTCTTTCTCTTAAAGGATTTAGGTGTTTCTTCTTCCTTATGTTTTAATGGAGAGTTGATGCTGTCAAACTTGAGGCACTGGCAGTTAGGAGTTAGGTTAAATCCATATGTTAGTAGGGCTTCCAAAGCACATTAATTTTTAAATTTTTTTTTTTTTTTTTAGGCTGCACAGAGGCTTCCTGCAGACCCATATGGAATGCACAGAGCAGGGATTATCACTTACTAAGAAAGAACTAAGGGCAAGAGGAAGACAAGTTTTGTAGAGCAAGGCGAGAAAATTTACCTAAAATTAAAAGTAATTCATCAAAAGGCTGAAGTACTATCCAATGAAGAAAATGAAAAGGATCATAAACCCTGGCAGATTAAATGTATAAATAGAATTTAACTATCCAAAAAAGAGTTTGAGGAATAGCTAACAGAAGTAATAAATCTTTCTTCAAATGTATCAAGAACAGGAAGTCTGCCAGAGAGTTTGTAGGGCCAATAGATGATACAAGTATAAAAGGATCACTGAGGTAAGATAAAGTTGTTGCAAAACAAGTAAATAACATCTTTTTAGAGTAGAAGGAGCCAGGGAGATTCCTATCTTGGAGCTTTTCTTTGTAAGAGGCTTATCAGAAGATTGGCCCAAAATTGAACTAGTTAAAAAAATTATAGATCAGTAAAGGAACAGTAACACAATTCTAGAGCCAGATGGTATTCATTTAAGGGTTTTGGAGGAATTCAAGTGTGAAATGTCCAAATGATTAATGCTGGTGTGTAACCCCTTGCTTTACACTGCTTTGATAGGTGGTAAATGTGACACTAGACTTTAAAGCATATTCCGGCTGAGGTCCTGGGCAGCTAGGACAGGTAAGAATAATGTCCATAATAGAAAAACTGGTAGAAATGGTAAGAAAAAAATTAAATAGTGAACTCAGAGTTAAATATTATGTGTTTGGAAAGAGATAATAGTAGCTTCTGTAAGAGGAAGCCTAACATCACTAACCTATGTGTTCTTTGAAGTGTTTTGCCAAAACACGTTAACTGTGAAAGATCTTTTGATATGGACTACCTGGACTTCTGGAAGGCTTTTGGCAAGATTCCTTCACCAAAGGTTTTTAAGTACACTTGATAAGCAGTATAGGTGTACAAGGGAAAGCACAGATAAATAATATACTGAAAGGTAGAAACTTGGCAGGGGTATGTGTGTGGAGATAGTCAGCTTTCATGTTGGAGTAGGAACAACAGTGGAACTCCACAAGGGTCTGTGCTATAGGATCTTGTATGTCCATATTCAGTGACCACCCTTATATAAAATAATAATAAGACCACCCTTAATAAAATCATGACCAGAAGTGGGAAGAGGATAGTCTGCTACATAAAATTCTGAACTGACAGTACCGCTACTTTTACTATGTTAGACTAGGAGGTAGTTCTTCACTGCAACTGCAGGGAGTTTTATGTACTGATATAGGCATCTGAAGTAGATGTCTAAAGGGCAGATACTACAAACTTCCACTAAGCTTCTCAGTGTAAATGTTTTAATATTGGGTGCCATGAGTGTCCTGGTTTGGGTGAAAACCAAGCAAATTCTGTTCAGTGAATTTACTTTTTCAGCTCAGGTTTTCTAACTAGCTGTACTTTCTAGAGTTAGCAGCATGTTTTGCAGACAGTGTCTGCTTCTAGCAGTGATAACACCTCATGTTTAGATTTACTACCAGGGATGGAATGCAAACCAAGGCCATTGCTAGAGTTTGTGTGTTGCACTGGGGGGTGCAGAGAAGTGAAAGACTACACCTGTGGGGAGGAGCAGACAGGTGACCCCAAACTGACCAACGAGGTATTGCATCCCATACATGTCCTATCCAGTATATAACCTCGGGGGTCTGGAGGTTCATCCCTTTTTTTACCTTTCTTTTGGTCTTCTTCTTCACCCTTCTTCGGCCCTTCTCGTCCCTCTTCGCTTCTGGTCTTCCCTTTTGGCTTTGGCTCTTGTGTTCACTCCCGAGACCCGGTGCCAGAGTCCAGCTCCTCCACAGAGTCCGTGAGGGTGATGTAATTACCATCGGGGGGAGGTTGCGTTCGGTACTGGTTTTGTACATATTTGTATATACTTCATTTTCATTTTTAATTAAATTGTTCTAGTTCCTTTTTCTAATCACTAAGTCTCTCTCCCTTATTCCTTTTCTCTCCCCTTTGAGGAGGGAGGGGGGCTAAAAGAAAGCAGTCTGTTATCAGTCTGGGGATTGCCCTGACTCCAAACCGTGACACATGAGTAGGCAGGCACTCATGATTCTGAAAAAGGCTCCTTGCTCTGTGCAAATGCTTTCTTAGGTTGACTGGTGTAACTATGCTTTTATCTGTGGATTACCAACAGTTGTACCAGGCTTGAAATGAAAAGCCACTCTCTCTATAGATTCCTGATGTCAGTTCATATCACACCATTTTCTCAGCAGTCGGAGTAATTTTAGGCTACTGTACAAAACCATGCACAAGTGTGTAATTCTGCATTAGCTGGTAACAAATGAGTAAAAGAAACTCTAAGCAGACAATTAAAAAATACATGATGCCAAAGGAAGAGGGAATGACCATCCTGGCTATGTGAGTACTAGGCTTGTTCTCTGCATTAGAAAGCTCCCTGTGTCCCTTGGGTTTAACAGTGCAGGCTGGGTCATGCCCATGTGCTACCAACCATAGTGCTTTTCTGTGGGGACTTCAGCACCTAAACAGGTGGTTTTGTGCCAAGGAACCTAATTGGCTCATCCCAGGTGGCTGCAATCTCAGTTTGACTTGCTCTTTTTTTGATCCAAAATACCTTATTCTGCTCTTAATCTTTGCTAGTGAGATAGTTTGCTGTGGGATACCTCCAAGCGGAAAGTATGGACTAATCATGGCAAGTCCTGGCATCATGCTGTAAAATATGCTGTGTTGAACTATGATGTAATTTCTCATTGCTTTTAATATTTTGAACAGACAGCTACATAAAAACTGTCCTTGAGATTACAGGCATTGCACAGTGTCCCATGGAAGCCTGGGTAAGCAGAAGTTTCTTAGAATGTCCAAGCCAAGAGCAGTGCTGACTCAGGATGGACCACACTTTCAGCCTGCAGGCTGCAGTGTTCTGTCAGGTGTGGTCGTCAATGACAGTAGAGATGTAGCTCAGCGTGATTCTGGTGTGAAACAGGGGTAGTGATCCATCTTCGCTGCTCTGGCATAGTGATCATGTCAGACTTGTCGGGAGGGAGGTCATAAGTAGTTCTCAAAGCCGAGGTTGTTCTTATATGGTCAGCTGGGTCACTGTACAGAGTGCAATTTGCAAACAAAAAGGTCAGAGCTGGGCTATGGGGTGAGATGAGAATGTAGCTCAGAAAGGGGCCAGCTTAGATATAGGGAAAGGACCAACAGCTAAATCAATATCCCCATCCTTGGTGAGTGCTTCACATTACTTCAGGACATTTTATTTCAGATGTGAGGTTAATTTCTTATCTACTCTTTTACCTTCCCTTATCATGGAAGTTATCTACCTTAGCTTATCATGGGTGCATGATGAAAATAGTTCGAATGCTCTTTGGTGATACTGCTGATCCTCACGGTATTTTAATAACCATTTCATTATTATACTAGATTTTCAAGTTTAGGTTAATCTAATTAAGACATTTTAATTAATTAATCTCTTAATTAATTAAGAGATTAAGCTAGGAGTGATTCTTTCATGAGCCTTTTAGTTTCTGGACTGTTTAACTCCTTGACATATTTTATGGATAGATTTTAAGAGATTCCAGGTTTTATTTGACTGGAGAAAAATCAGATTCAGAAGTCCAAACAAGGAGAATAGTAATACTGTGGTGAAGTTCTCCTTGGAAAAACTATTGCTTATATATGACATGCTACAACTGCAATGAATACACTCTGGCTTTCTACCAGTAATGCAGGACAAGAAGAAGATGAATAGCTGTTAAAAATTTTCCTACAGAAGATTTATTTATAAAAAAAAAATGGTCTCCAACGTGATTAAATTGCAAGGTATTTGTAGTGGAACATAGCTAATGGGCTTTATTATGTCTCCAGCACAATGAGGATTTCAGAGGTTATTAATAGAATGTTAAATGGGACAGATATGAATAACTATGTGTTCTCTGTGCAGTCCATTGTGATGACTGACAGAACCTCTCTTACACAGTCATGGTTTGTAATTCACACTTCAGACTTTCATGAAAAGACCTGCAAAATGCATCCCTTACAAAGAATATTGGAATTTTTAAAGTACATTTTCTTGAAGTTGTTCAACACTATGAAGACTTATTTTAAATAAAAAGGGAATATATTGGTCAAACAGGCAAAACTACTTGATAGAAACAAAACAAAAAATATTGCAAACTTTCTTTTCAAGTCCCAGGAAATTTTGAGGTATCAAGCAACCTTGCAATTATTGCATAAGCTATTTAATAGTATTTTTCCTTTTGCTACTGAACTTACTACACTTTAAATTGAGAAATAAAGAAGAAAAACCTAAGGGATAGATTGAGAACAGCCAAAAGAAAATTGTTGTGAATAACCTTTGTAGAAGGTCTTTACCAAACTGCTAGTGATCTTTCCACCCCTCTGTGCTCTAGGCTCAGTTCATATTTCAGGTACATACTATTTCACAAGAATGTATCTGACTTCTAAAAAATTTATTGTGCTTATCTAATCAAAGTGTCATTGAAATAAAATGGTACTTCTAACATAGCATGAGTGCTGACCACTTTTAACCATCTCACCTTTAGTGTCTATGCATGACGTCTTTATTTGAAAAAAATAATTGCAATATTTACTTTACTCCAGATATCTCTTTCTTATTTATTTTAGGAGGCTCAGATCTTTAAGGACCTTTAAAAATACAAGTCCTCTTGAAGATCATGGCTTCCATTGAAATAATGTAAAGTTGGGTATCCAATACTCTTGTGGAATCTATCTGAGGCCTGCAGGACTAAGGACAATCTTTGCAGTGTTGTGTGGCACAAAGGCTCTTCAGTGATACTGAAAGGTTGTTGCACAGATCTTTAAAAGTAATGACAACAGCCAAGAAGTAGGTTTTTGAATTCCATTTCAGTGCTTGCTACTTACTACCATACAAATTACTGATGCTAATCTTTGATATTCCACATTCATTTCACAGAATCACAGAATCACAGAAATTAGGGACTGGAAGGGACCTAGAAGATCATCTAGTCCAATCCCCCTGACACAGCAGGATCATCTAGACCAAGTCTCTCAGGAACAGATCCAGGCGGGTCTTAAGTGTCTCCAGAGATGGAGACTC
>JANHGL010012678.1:0-11194 GCA_024611195.1 Ceyx melanurus | reverse complement strand
GGTCGCCCCGTGGACAGCGACGGCGGCTCCCTGGCCGGGAGGCAACGCCAGCGCCGCGGCCAAGTGCGTCTTCGACGAGGAGTTCAAGTTCATCCTGCTGCCCGTCTCCTACAGCATCGTCTTCGTGGTGGGGCTGGCCCTCAACTGCTGGGCCATGTGGATGTTCGTGTCCAGGATGAGGCCCTGGAACGCCACCACCACCTACATGTTCAACCTGGCCGTCTCCGACACGCTCTACGTCCTCTCCCTCCCCACCCTGGTCTATTACTACGCCGACCGCAACAACTGGCCCTTCGGGAAGTGGCTCTGCAAGATGGTGCGCTTCCTCTTCTACGCCAACCTCTACAGCAGCATCCTCTTCCTCACCTGCATCAGCGTGCACCGCTACGTGGGCATCTGCCACCCCATCCGCTCCCTCAAGTGGGTGAAGACCAAGCACGCCCGCATCATCTGCGTGGGCGTCTGGCTCGTCGTCAGCATCTGCCTCATCCCCAACCTCGTCTTCGTCACCACCAGCTCCAAGGGCAACAGCACCCTGTGCCACGACACCACCAAGCCCGAGGAGTTCGACCACTACGTGCACTACAGCTCCTCCGTCATGGCCCTCCTCTTCGGGGTCCCCTTCCTGGTCATCGTCCTGTGCTACTGCCTGATGGCCAAAAGGCTCTGCAAGTCCAGCTTCTCCAGCCCCGGCACCAGGATGCCCTCCTACAAGAAGCGCTCCATCAGGATGATCGTCGTCGTGCTCGCCGTCTTCGCCGTCTGCTTCGTGCCCTTCCACGTCACCCGCACCATCTACTACACCTCCCGCTACGTCCAAGCCGACTGCCGGACCCTCAACATCATCAACTTCAGCTACAAGATCACCCGGCCCTTGGCCAGCATCAACAGCTGCCTCGACCCCATCCTCTACTTCATGGTCGGGGACAAGTTCCGAGGGCAGCTGCGCCGCGGGCCAGCCCAACGTCTCCGGCCCGTGCCCGCCAGCAACCTGTCCCTGGTGTCCCCCTCTGTGGACAACCTCGTGGGTGGCGGCCACACCGCCTGTGACCTCCGAGGGATGGGGACAGCACAGAGCAGAGGCGGGTGCTGAGAGGCCAGAGTGGGTTCTAGGAATCTTGTCCCTGGTCTCCAAGAGTTGCAGCCCCTCTGGGCTCCATGTGGGCACCCTGGCACCAGCGGGTCCCCAGGCCTGACTTACCTCTGCCCAGCCCCTGTGGAGGCAAAGACCGTGGGGGGGATGCAGGCCAGTGGCCACAGGGCTTGTGCCAACTCTGCGATGCCATAGGAAGAGGATGCCAGTGCCACTGGGCACCCATGGGCATGGGAAGGACGCTGAGAAAGCCATTTGGGGGAGCCAGGCTGGTGTTCCACCCCCAGGGCACTCCTGGGGACATGTGAGGGCTGACAGGTCGCTAAAGAGAAGGGACACTGGTCTCTCCCTGGGCACACACAGCCCTCCCAGTCTGCCCAGAAGCAACGTGCAGGGACCAGACTGAACCTGGGGACAGAGACCATGCTGGGCTTGCTGTGTGCCCAGCAGAAACTCTCAGAGCTGTCCCTGTCACACTGCTGGCCTCAGGAGAGGTGGGGAGGGACACACAGTGGAGCACTTGCTGCCCATCACCCCCCAATAAATGCCCTTCCCCCATCTCTACACTCAGACTGTGGCAGAATAAAGAGGGATGAAGTGCCCACCCCAGGGAAAAGCCACCACCTGGCACCTTGGGGCAGGGGAAGGTTGGGAGTGAGGAAGGCGAGTGGTGACACTGGTGGTGATGGGAGAGTCCCTGGGAATCAGCCTTTATGGGTGTTTGCTCTCCAAATGTTTACCCAGCCCTTCTGTTTGCCCCAGTGCCCTCAGAGAGGGGTGGACCAGAGGCAGTTATCAGGCTGGGGCCTCTCCCAGGGCACCCGGGGAAGGAGAGAGCCCCAGAGGTGCCACCTCCCAGCCCCACAACACCGCCCCAGCCCTGCACACCCCCCTTCCCAGGGCACTGGCAGCCAGAGAGCCCCTCACTCACCTCTCAGCCGAAAGCAGGGAGAAGGAAGCATCCCTTCTCAGCCCAGTTAACCCAGTAAGAGCACCTGCTGCCCCTCAACTCTACTTATAGCTGATGTGACCCAGCTGGACCCAAGAGCTGGTTGGTTGCACCTGAGCAATCAACAGTCCTTGCCAAGCACCACTCCAGACCCAGGGATGGGACTGCCAGAGGACATGGGTGGGTGGCAGGTCCCACCTGGGGAGAGCAGGGGCATGGCCAGGGTGCCACCAATCCTGTCCCCACGCCCCCCAGCACACACGGGCAGCAATGGGGGGTTGAAAATCTGTATTGGCTACAGAGGCAGTGACAAAGGTTCACCTGGGGCCACAGCAGCACCCACTCCATGCCCAAGGTCACAAGGTCCCAGGTGAGGCTGCTTCCCTGGGTCCCCCAGTCCAGGATTGTCCCCTCCTCATCCCCGGGAGGGCCATCTCCCCAGCCTGGTCCCACTCGCCATCGAAATGCCACCCTAAAAAAGTCCATTTCCTTCCCTCCTCCCATGACACCCCCTCCCTCAGCCCCTGGAGTCCTGGTCATGCTGGGGGGACCGTGCCCAGCGCCGACCCCCAACCTCACCCCAGCCCCCCATCACCCCAGGGGACAACTGTGTCACCCACAGCCCCACAAAACCCCTGCTAAAGGGGAACCCCCCTTCCCCAGTCTCCCCCCTCCCCTCCCACTGAGGTTTGGCCGGAGGAGGCGGGGGCCAGAGCAGGGACCGTCCCCTGCGCGTCCTTTGTGCCAGGAGGGCTGAAATCCACCCCCCACCCCCCCTCCCCTGCAAGAGCCGGGTGCCCTCGGGAGCCAGGAGGGGGCGGATGGCACCGGCTCAGAGGATGTGCAACTCGTCCGTCTCCGACAGCCCGTACTTGGTCTTGTTCTCATTGAAGAGCTTGAGCAGGGAGTGGATGTACATCTCGTGGTACATGTCCACCAGCTCGCAGCTTGGGTTCTCCACCTTGGGCACCACCACCGGCTCCCCCACTGCCAAGGAGGGGCACAGGGACACGTTCAGCTCATCAGGGTCACTGCAGGGCCTCCCGCTCTGCCCCGGGGGGGAGATACTCACCCACGGTGGTGATGGGTCTGGCGTAGGGGAGGAAGCCCCGGGACTGGACGGAGGTGATGCCCCGTCCGTAGAAGACACAGGGAGCGAAGCCCATCATCTTCTGGAAGCGCTGCTGGATGCTCCTCATCCAGCTCCCCTCCTCAAAAACCACCTGGCGGAAAAGGTCATTCTCCCCAAAGGAGAAGGAGGGGACTAGGTGAGCCCTGCGGGGAGGACAACGGTGGGTGGTGATGGGGCAGCGACAACCCCCCCCAAGACCCCCAGGGTGGTGGCAGCAGCAGCGGGGCCTGTCACCCACCCGTGCTGCAGGGCCATGCGGACGAATCCCTTGCGGTTCTTCAGGATGAGGGTGGTGACACCTGGCCGGCAGGACAGCGACTCGGCCGCGCCGCCGATGACGATGGCCACCGCGTTGCCCGTGCCGTTCTTGGACAGCAGGTAGCCGATGGCACGGCGGGTCACCGGGCACAGGCCTGCGGTGGGACCGAGCGGTGGTGGTGGGGGGGGGCCGCGGCCGGGCCGGGGGGCACCCGGGAGGCGGGGCTGCTGCCAGGGGCTGTGGAGGGTGGTGGGCCGACAGGCTGGCGGCGGGACCAGGGTCGGTGGTGGCGAGACTGTGGCCGGTGGTAGGGGCACTCCAGAGGTGGTGGTGGTGGGACTGTAGCTAGTGGTGGTGAGACCCAAGGGCTAGTGGCAGGACCAGGGTTGGTGGGAGGACCCCAGGGCTAGTGGTGGGACACCCAGAGCTGGTGGTGGTGGGATCCCAGGGCTCACGGGACCATGCAAGGGACAGTGCAAGGGTGCCCCTGCTGCAGAAGAGCTCCCGACGAGGGGCAGGGTGCTGGGCAGGGTGAGGGTGGGGGGTTCAGGCAAAGCCCTGGCTGTTCCTGGGGGGCACAGAGCTCATTGGTCCTGGCTTTCCCACAGTTGAGACCTGGGATCCCCCTTGGGAGCCACCCTGCCCCATGGGCATCGTCTGCTCCGGGCTCTAATCCTCACTGGGAACAGGCAGGGGGCAGGGGGGCTGCCCAGGAGGGCAGGGTCACAGGTGGTCGCTCACCCCCACTCATCAGGTACTCCCTGAAGACGGGCAGGCGGAAGTTGCCAGCCAGGGTGGTGAGGAAGGGCCGGATGCCCGGGAACATCTCCCCGAAGCCGGTGGAGCCGGTGATGAAGTTGCAGAAGGCGCCGACGCAGAGGATGCCGTGGGGGTGGGAGCCGATGATGTAGTTGTGGCTGGGGGACAGGTCGTGAGTCTTCACCAGCTGCGGGGACAAAGCGATGGCACAGCCCTTTGGGTGGTACCACCACCCACCACCACCGTGGCCATCCCAGCTCCCACGTGGATCTTACCTTCACCGGGAAATAATCCCGAAAGTGCCTCCACACGGCCCATCGCCGCAGGCAGGACAACTGCCGGCCACCTGCAAACCAGGAGGGACTGCAGGAGGTGATGCCCACCCCGTGGGGAGGAGAGGGAAGGAGGTGGGGGGTTCCCATGCAGGGAAAACAGAGGCACCCAGCACCCCGTGCTCACCTTTCTCCGGCGTGTTCCAGTCAAAGATGATCCAGGCCAGGTAGAGCGCGGAGATGGGCCAGAAGCTGGTGAACACCAGGTAGATGAGGAGCAGCAGGCTGACAGTTCCTGTGTGAGCCAGGGAGGGGGGTGAGCACGCACATGGGCACCCCCACGAGCTTCCTGCCACCCCCCTACTCACCCAGCAGCAGGAAGCTGAGCACCCACTGCAGGACGGCCAGGAGCTGCAGCCAGGAGCGAAGATCCCTCTGCGAGGGCCAGGGCGCTGCCAGCAGGGTACGCAGGGCGGTCTGGAGGTTGGCACGGCTGCCTGCAGGGAGGGACAGGGCACCCAGCCCCCAGCCAGCACAGGCTGTGCCAGGGCTCTCCCAGAAACCCGGGTGGGGGTACCTGGGATGGTGGTACCCGTGCCTGCCGGGGCTGGGGTGGGAGGGAGGATCATAAACTCATAGGATGGTTGGGTTGGAGGAGACCTTGAAGATCATCAAGTCCAACCATTAAACCAGCACTGCCCAGAAGCAGGATAAGGAAGGGTCCCAGGGAGCTCTGGACCATGCCAGGAGGTGCCATGGGCAACTCAAGGCCTGACCAGCTCATACCCAGAGAGCTCTGGACCATGCCAGGAGGTGGCCCTGGGAAACCCATGCAGGGGGCAGCTGCCAGGCTGGGCACCCCCAGCTCAGGGGAGTCCACACACCTGGGTGCAGCAGCAAAGCCAGGTGTGGTGGCACATCCCACACTGAGCCCCTCAGGGCGAGGACCTTTCCCGTGCCCTCCTCAGCACGTTGAGGCTCAGGGCTGGAGCGGCAGGAGGTGTGGCGCAGCATCCATCCCTTGCCAAGTGCCAAGGACAGCAGCCAGGGGCCGAGCCAGGATGGCCCAAGGGTGGCTGTCCCCGCCAAGCTTTGGCTCCCACAGACCAGCCACCACAGCCACTTCACTCCCCCCGCCGCCCCCTTCCCTCCAGCCGACCTTGGTGAACCATTAACCTTCCAGCCCCGGGGCCGGGTGCCAGGATCCAAACTCCAGGGGCAGCCCCGTCCCTCCTCCCCGGAACGGGCCCGAGGTGCCGGTCCCACCAGCACCCTGCTCTGGGCCAAAGGTCTGCTGTGGAAGAGACCACCCTAGGACCACCACGAGCAGCTTTTGTGCCACAAGAGCCTCGTTTTCCTTGGGAAAACCACCCAAATTGAGTGTGCTGGCCGGAGGAGATGCTGAGGGTGAGGCAGGAGCAGCCCTGTCCCCACAGCTCCCCAGTTTGGGTGGCTGGTGGAGGTTCAGCTCATCCCAGCTCAATCCAAACCACAAACGGGGCAGGTGCAAAAAACCAAAGGCTGAAGAATCATCCCCCCCACCCCACGCACAGGGTCGGGCAGGAGTGACCCCACGAGGTGTCCCCAGCCACCCTCACAGTGCCTGACAGCTTCCCAACCCCCCCTTGGTTTTCCTCCTTCCAGAGATGCTGCAGAGCTCATCTTAACAAAGCTGCACCCAGATTGCCTTTCTTAGGCCCTTTTTCCAGCTCCCCCCTGCCCCAATGTACAAACCAGGGAGAAAAGGATGAAACCCCCCTCTGAGGGCTCCACCCACAGCCACTGGAGCCTCTTTCCACCCAGCAACTCACCCTCCTCAGCCCCGGGGCAGCCCACAGAGGATTCCAGGTCTCCGGAGAGTCAGAAATCTCATTCCTCTTGAGCAACTAACTGCCCGTTCTCCTCTGGTGCTGCTCACCCCACATTGATCCCAACACCTCCCCAGCCCCTGAGCGGTCTCAAGCTAGGCAGACAGTGGTGAGGAGGAACTCTTAATTGCCCAAGGAACTCTAATTGCCCCAGCAGCTCCTCGGAACCCCTTCAAAAAGCTTTGGAAATCTCTTACCACTGATGTTTTGGGAGCAGGCTGCAATGATTGTTTTCATGGCGGCCAAGGAACCCCGGGCCAGGCCCCCCTGCCCTGGTCCAGCAGGTTAAAAGGCGAGTTTGGCAAGAGCAGGAGGAGATTGATTTCTGCTTCCAGCCGCCGGACTCGGTCGACCCGAGGCAAAGCGGCCGCTGCGGAGGGGAGCGGAGCCGCCCGGAGCCCCGCGGAGCCAGGAGAGGAGCTGCTGCTCCAGGGGAGCACAGGGAGCCGCGGCCGGTGGCCGGGAGCTGCTCCTCCGAAGGTGATCCAAGCTCCTCGGGAAGGCCCCGCTGGTGGGTGGGTGGTGGCTCTCCCAGGGACACCTTCCCCCTGGGAATGGTAGCGTCCGGGTGTTTCCCAAAGTGCCCCCGTCCAGAGCCGCCCAACGGCGTGGGGACACCGGCCCCCCTCTGCTGCCGCCCCTAAGGCGGGCACTGGGGTTGGCTGCTCCGTGCTGCTAGCCTGGGAGGGCTGGAATGGTGCCCAGAGAGGACCGGGGTGGGGATAAAAAGTAAGGAGAAGGGAAGCAAAGCAGCACGGAAGCCACCCCGCTATGGGATCCGGGGAGTGACTTCTGAGGAGCTGCCCCTCGCCAGAAGCGCCAGCCAAGGTGCCATGGAGGAGAGGGATCAAAACAGCTAGGATGTGGTGTTGAAGTAAAGCCACGGGGTTTGGAACCCGCAAAACCTCCGTCGCCTGCTGAGGAAGAGCCTCGGCAGCTGGAAAAAAGGGACAACCAGAGCATTCCATGGGTGGCAGGGGTAGTGTGGGGGTGAGGTGGCTCCGTGGAAACCACCCAGGCTCCCCTGCAGCCCACACAGGGCTCACTCCACTCAGGATTAACACCAGCAGGTACTTGAGGTGCCTCCAGAGGAACCCAGACAAGCCTTCCACCTCCCCAGGGTTATCTCATCAGCAGGTTTGGCAGCAGTGGCAAGCAGGGCACTGTTTGGCTTGTGCCAGGGCTGTGTTTGTCCCAGCGCTGGTAGTGCCAGAGAGTCCTGAGGACCCCCCTGTGGCATGTGGTGTGACAGAGGCTGTGGACACAGAGCCCACGTGCATGAAGCAGGAGCAAACGTTGCTGTGAAGGCATCTGCACTATGTGTAGTGCCAGCACTTCAAGGTCCTGCCCTTCAAATACCTGACCTACTCAGCACAAGGAATTCCAAGCGCTCTGGTGCCACCAAGGGAAAAGCAGGGAGGGCTCATGGCCCCCAAAGCTACCAGAGCTGGATGGGAGAGACTCTTCAGAGCAGAGTCCACCCACCCCCCAGCACTGCCAGGGCACCACTGACCCGTGTCCCTCAGCACAGGGTCCCTCTGGAGTGAGGGACACAAAACTGAACACATGATTTGAGATGTGCCTGGTACAGTGGAGCCTCAGGAGAAAACATCTGCCTGACTTTGCCCATTTCCCACCCCCAGCTCCCCTGGCTGCTGGAAACCATCCTCCCAGACTTGCTCTGGAGGAGCCCAGGAGAAAAGCAAGGGACTCTCACAGCAAGAACAAGGCAGCACGAGAGTTTTATGTTGCTTAAAATAGAGAGAGAAAGAGGAAAAAAAATAATAAATACATCTACCCACAATACAAAGAGCAGTTTCCAAATTCAGGTACTTTTCTTTCAGGGACTTCCTCTGCCAGGGGGTGGGGGCAGAGGCAGCCTGACCCTTCCAGAAGAGCCCCAGGTGCCAGGAGCTCTGAGGCACCACCACGCTGGACTGGCACGCTCCGACTGACACGTGGTGCCAACTGAAACAACACGGTCACATCGACCCCTCTGGCTTCAGTGCCTCCCAGAGAAACCCAGATACCTCCTCCTATGTACAACGTATTTACTCCTCCAGGACAGGGGGGATTCTCCCAGGATTTCCAGACCCTGCTCCCACTGCAGGGAGAGCCTCAGCCCATGTTCTGCCGGTTGCCGTAGCCTCTGGGGTGTGAATCTTTCCAGTCGTCCCAGTTCCGAGCTTTTTGGAGAGCTTCCTCATCATCATCCTCCTCTTTCTTCTCCTGCTGCTGCTTCTGGAACTCTTCATCAGTGGTACCTGCTGGAGGTCAAGAACGAGGTACAACAAGGCACTAGGAGGTGCCCAGTCGGGCTCTCAGGACAGAGAAGCCAGGAAAACCAGTTCCTCCCACAGCCTCCAAGGCAGATCTCACTCTTCCCCAGTCAGCAGGTGCTTCCCACCCTGAGCTCATCCCCTCCCTCCTTCACCCTCCCCACGAGTGCCCCATCCCGCTGGTACCTGCTGCTCTGGGGGCTGTGCTGGGGGCTGGCACCACCCCGTGCCTCCCACGCTGCTCATACCACTGGTCCACGGTCATGGTGGGCAGGCCAGGGTAGCCAGCTCCAAACACCCTGTGGGGACAGAGGTGGCACTGGGGGTGAGGGGGGCACACGGAGAACAGTGCACACAACCACCCTCCCATCCCACCATCACAAGGGGGTCCTGCCCACGGGTGACCAGTCGCCTGCAGAGCTTTCCTGGTGGGAAAGGAGCTGGGCAGGTTGGTTGATAGGAGGCTGGAGATGAGCCTGAGTGCCCAGGGGGACAAGATGCCACCAGCAGCCTGGCTGTGCCAGCACTGGGGTGGGTAGCAGGAGCAGGGCAGGGATCATCCCCCTGGACTGGGCACTGAGGAGGTCAGACCTCAAATCTTGGGGTCACGTTTGGGCCCCTCACTGGGAAGGGTCTGGAGTGTGGTGAGGAGCAGCTGAGGAACCTGGGCTTGCTGAGCCTGGAGAGAAGGAGGCTCAGGGGAGACCTTCTGGCTCTGACAGAAGGTTGGAACCAAGGGGGTCAGGCTCTGCTCCCAAGGAACAAGTGACAGGACAAGAGGAACCAACCCCAAGTTTCCCCAGGGGAGTTTAGGCTGGACCAAATACTGAGGATCATACTTGGCCTGAGCCACGTTGCGGGTGAGGATGAAGGGCTTCAGCGGGGTCCTGACGTGCCGAGAAGCACCGTGGGGTGGTGCTGAAGCCTGGAGATGCAAACAATAGTCACAGGATGATGGTGTGGACACCATTCCCCTGCTCTGCCTCCCCCCACAAAGCAGAGAAATGGCTCTGCTGTCAGAGCAATGTCTGGAGCTGGACAATTCGGGCCCTCGTCCAGGGGAAATCATCAGCTCCATCTGTGGGCTCCCAACCACCCCTCTGGGCCTTTGCTACACCCGCCCTGATCAAAGGGCCAGGCTGGCAGAGCTCAACCCACTCAGCCCTGAGTGCCAAACATGGCTTGCTCCTCCCAGAGAGTAAACACGGGGTGCCCTGGAGCTGCTTCCCCCACTGTGGTATCACCCAGGAGAGCTGGGTGCTGCTACCCCAGCTGGGCTGTTACAGCTCAGAGGGGTGCTGCTGTTTCTGGGTCCAGAAACACTTCTGCATGAGACCCACGAGGAGCTTTGGCCACTCAGAAGAGGTGTTTCTTTGGGTAACACCTGGGTGTGCTGCAGATATGCATAAGCTTGAAAGAAATTATGGGGTTTGCCTTTTATTTACAAGTTAATTACTTCTTAGAGTAGCCCAAACTGCCTGGAGCATGGAGGAGCAGCAGGCAGTGGAAACCCAGCAATCAGCCTAGCCTGCTCAGAACTGACCACCCCCCTCTGCCTGTGCTGCAATCAACTGGATTTCAGCTGAGAACTCCCAGCACAAACCTCACGTAGCTCCACGAGCTACAACTCACCCACAGGACAACCCCCAGCAGCTGCAGCTCAGGTGCCACCTCCTACCTGTTTGGCCATCCCCCTGCTCCTCAAGATGAGCATCTCTTGGTCGATGCTCTCCACCTCCTCCAGGCTGGTGTGGATCCACTGCTGGATCTGCAGCATGTGGAACTCCCTGATCTGAGCCTCCTCCGCTTGCCCGCTCTCCACGAAGGCTCTCACCGAGGCCAGCCTGCCCTCCAGCTCCTTCTTCTGGTTGTGCCTGCCCCAAGAACACACAGAGATCACCCCATCATCCTTTCTCCAGCCCAGACACGGTGTTTTCCAAGGGAAAACACTGCCCCTTTGGCTTGAAATGCCATCAGAGTCACCTCCTGCCCCAGTTCCCTCTAAACCTGCAGCCCCCACCACCTCTGTCTGTCAGCTTTGACTCTGATGTTACCAGGGACCTTCACCACTCTTTGCAAGATGGATTCAGAAAGGGAATTGGATACAACAAGGGAGGTCCTGTTGTAATTTAGGCATCTCCTGCCTGTTAAAAGCAGCTTTAAGGAGACAAGTTTCAATTTAGAGCCACCTCTCGCCATTTATTTGTTTTTTTTTTCTTATCCTATTTTCAATCCTTGACTCCCCCTCTGCTCTGAATGTCCCCCGGGAGACCATCAGAACCAAGGATGAGAAACCTATGGGAGCTGAAACCACAGGAGTCATTCTAAAAACCAAATGACCCCTGAAAAGAAACAACCCAACAGCATCTTAACAGTCAGTCAAGCAGTACCTTTCGATCTTGGCTTGTCTGCTCATTGCCATGGCCACCAGGCTGGGCTGGGCAGCAGCAGGGCCCCTGGGGGGTGGGCTCCCGGCATCTTCCTCTCCCGAGGGGCTGGCGGTGGCAGGAGGCAGCTGGAAGTTTCCCACCCCGTAGCTCCTGCAGAGCTTGAGGAAACGCCAGAAATGGTTCCGAGAGCTCT
>JANHGL010012672.1:0-11420 GCA_024611195.1 Ceyx melanurus | reverse complement strand
AAATACTTTCAAATGAATCCCAAATGAATCCCATCCTCAGCAATTTGAGTGGTAGAAAATAAATACATAGTGTTACAAAAGGAACACTTTCTCATTAGACAAATAGGTGGGAAACCATTTCACACAGTAAAATTGTTTTGCAAATGTGCTCTCTGTCTCAGCCTCTTCCACAACTCTGCTGTGAGATCTTGGACAGGCTGCTTTGCTTGCACTGCTTTTTAGCTCATGGTGAACTTTGCCTGTGGGTTGTAACCTTTGAGGCCCAGAAATTTCCAACGGTTTTTACTTTGGGGGTTCTACACAGGTATTTACCCTCCCACTTAATTAAGAAATGCTGAGAGGAACTCTAAACTATATTATTTAAAATTTCCTGTCTCAGGCTTCATTACACATCTGACACTGAACTTTCAGGACAGGTTTTATCCCAAAGAAAGTCAGTCAACACTTCTACTTACCTAGCATGGAGCAAATGAAACATTTACCACCAAGAATCTACTCATCTACACCAGCTATCCTATTTTTCAGAGTTTTAGTGCTGCACTTATAAAATCACAATCATGACAAACAGAAGCTTAGTGTCTCCTGATGCGTTGGGGTACAGGTAAGATTTATGAGGACAGATGATTGTTCAGTGAAAACCTGGCTGTGGCTAATTGGTCCTAAATTAACACTCACAGTCCCTAGATGGTTCAAGAAATTGATGATGGAAATGAAGCCCTGTCCTCTAGAGCACAGGATCCATCTTGCTACCTCATTATTTCAGTCAGGGTCTCAGAGCAGCCTGTGCTCTCCTGTGTCATCACTGTGTGTCAGAAGGAGGCAGGCACAGCAAGACCTGTCTGATGTCTCAAGCTGGCATCTGCCAGGGATCACTCATAGGTGGAGAGGTCTGACCTGCTTTAGGACACAGGGCAGGACAAGGCCACCCAGGGCCATGGGCCACCCTGCTGCTAAAGCCCCTCAGAGGGGCGTGTAGGGAATGGGGAACACTTCTACTTCTTCCTCCTTTCAGTTTTCTGTTGCCATCTCCTTTTCTCCTCAAAGTGTTTCTCCCTTATCTCCCACAGCACCACAGGAAACCTCACCCACTCTACCTATTTTTGCCCACTGGAGTGTGGGCAGGTATACCTGCACTGTGCGCCTTAGCTCAGCACTGCATCACAGAGCAAGCACTTTTGTTTAGAGATCTTTTTAAAGCTATTAAAATAATAATAATAAAAAAAAAATTAAAAAATAAGAGAAAAAAGAAAGAAAAGGAAAAAAAATGAAAGAAAAGAAACACACTGCAGCCTGAATAGCAGCATTTCTATCATCTGTTGTCATGACACAGCTGACGTGGGAACACGGCAGTAAGGCTGACTGCTAGATGGGTTTAATTTTGGTGCAGAAATTTGCTAGAAGCAGCTTTCAAAAATATCTTTGGGTGGGAGGAAAACAGGTGGATGCTGGTTATGTGTATGAAGCAGGAGGAAATAGTTGTCAATCTTACCTAAACATTACTCCACATCCATCAGCCCTTTGGTACCCTCACTACTCAATAGGTGAAATAAATTATACTGTCTCTTTCTGCTCTGCAATCCTTTTACTTCTGGAGAAGGTGCTGAGGGGCCATAGCATGCAAAGAGACTGAGCATAACATGACTGAATAAAAACATGGCTGGCAAAACACAACCTGCCCACAGAGTCTCAGTAAAGATGTCCATACAGGAAGTAGATTTCTCTATCATTTAATGGAGCCAGGAGATGGTGAGATCCACCCAGGAAAGACTTCTGGGATACTAACATCTAAAATGATAAATGATATTGGGGATGGGTGGTGAGTAGCATATGGTCTGTATGGTCTCCTAGACTGAACGCAATTTCTTTGGTTGTCCATGTAGGTGAGTGAGTGGACTCAGTAGCTGAGAGAGTCCCTTCAGTCCTATGTTCCTAATGCCTCATATGCACATTTCTTTAAAAAATGTCTTGTTTTTCCCTAACAGTTCCATGGGCAAATCAGACCTAGTTTGTTTTTAGACACTCCTGAGCAGTCACAGCTTCTGCTAGCTATGAAATAATGTAGGTGTTCAGAAATATTATCTAAAAAAATCACTCTGATAACTCACTTGAAGCTCATTTTCTTCTATCACAACTACACTCTGTTAGTACATTTCTCATCTCAGTCATCTTGACTAATTAGTCATTTATACTAGTTTACTCACCCATTTCAATACTTTCCTAGATCACAGGAACATTTTGTGACTTAATTAAGTAACAAATTAGAAGCTCAAAGGTCTTTGAATGAAAAGGGTTATGTTTTATAAAAGCAAAATACTATGATTACATAACTGGAAAACAGAATTCAGTGCAGGGACTTCTTTTCATCCTCCAGTTTTGGTGTTTGGACATGTGCTGTGGTAATGAAGGTGACAAAACTGGAACTGAAGACTCCAACCACCAGTACTGAGAAGTCTGAAACAGTACATCCATGCTGGTACAATTTGATTATGTTGACTGAGGTGAAGACCGAGGAAGAAGTGGAAGAGTTTAATTGGAAAGGAGGTGCTCTGTAACAGAAGGACATGTAAGTCTGTATGAGCAGTCAATTTAGAGGTCCTCTCATGGAGTAAAGCTAGTTCCCGATGTAATTATAAAACCAAAATACAGCATTTTTATATTCATTGTATTTCAATTCAGCCTGCAAATCTGGGTTTTCCCATATCACTGCTGCTGGTTTTTCTTATTAGTGAAAAGGTTTATTTGAAATTCCCCCTTTAGGGGACCCAAATAAGAAGCCTTGTTGAGTGGAAGATCTGATAGAAAAGTATCCTTTGCATCCCTACTTTAGTCTTTGATTTTGATCCCCTCTGTTTGTACTCCTTTAGTCTCCTTCTGCTTTCTGATTTCAGCCTCTATTCTGAATATCCCCTAATGTGCTCAATGAAAAGTAAAAAGTTTCCACTTAGAATTCTAAAAGTGGTTTGCTGTTTCCAGAAAGGGAGAGCACCACTATTATTTTCAGTAAAATTGAAAATTGGGCTTTATGCTCTTTGCTCAGGTGCCCTCAGACTCCTGGCATTCCCACTGGAGGCACCCAAACCATTGGCGATCATCTTGCTGGTGGCCAGAGTAGATACTAATTAGGTAAGATCTATGAGCTGTTGTCCACTGAGGAACTGTACTTACCAAACTCCTCCTGCTCCATCTGATTCAAATAGAAAGGAAAAAACACAGATAAGGGATGGAAAATACATAACATAAACACATGGCTGAGAGAATGGTGTCACTGCTGTAATTTGGGATTTTTTGACCATGGGGAGGTTTACAGGACACCTAGTCTGCTGGCATCGGACAGAGTAGGCCTCTCTCAAAGGGGAAGGAGGACTCTGTCTTATAAATTGGCTGGGCTCAAGGAAAAAAGTCAGTTCTGAGTTTGTCACTGAGGAAGTATAACCATCTGGGAAAAATACACACTCTGGCTATAGGGGCAATCTTAGCTTCTCATGCTAAACAAAGGCATTGATTTTCCCTTCCTCATAGTTATTACACTTCACATTATTTTTTCAAACCTGGAATAGCATTCTTTCTATGTAAACAACTCTTTCTTTAGTAGAAAGGTTTATTTCCTTTATTTGAATAGCATCTGTGCACTTTCAGTCAGAATACCCAAAACAAGAAAGGTCTCAATTACATTTTTAAGAAGTATGTTTTCTTTGTAGAGTCTCCACTGCCTGCTCTGAACTGAAGACTAAATGACTGCTTATGTGAAGACAGCAAATGTCTCAGAGATGTAAATGTTCACCACTCTTGAATCAAAGCCACAGTATAGCTGAATACACTACTATATAAAGATAATATTGATTATCTTTGTGTTTGTTTGGTTTTTGTGTAGTGGGTTGAAAATGCTAGTGATGTTTAAACACCTCTTTAGAGTCATTACATGATATTGTGCAAATGTAGTAATTTTTTCCCTGGTAAGCAGGCATGAAGGGCACATTTGCTTATCAGAATGAGACAGTTCCAGGGGAGACCTTGATGTCTGTCAGGTGAATCATCTAATCTCCAGATTTAATATATTGAACTGGGTAAATAAGTCACTTTTTTGAGATCTCTAAATATACATTTCCCTGAGAGCTTTTCCAGGTTCTAAGGTAAATAAATCATGCTCATATAAAGACTGGGTTTTTGTTTAATATATATTATTACCTGAATAAATAACTGTGGCATAACCATGTAGTTCACACATCAACCATACTTAATTCTATACATTCTTCCCTGTAAAAATGCCTATTGTCAAGATGCATCAGCCATTTAGGTTGCAATAATCTGTCATAAGGTATTTTTCTCTCCTACTTAGAAGAAAAAGAAAAGCAAAAATAGAACAGATACAAATTTCACAGTCAACAAAATTGCCATACATCTTAGGAATGTTTAAGCTATAACCTGGCAAAAATCAAGAAATTAAAATGCAAAACCAACCCTGTGTCCTTAATTCACCCCTTTGTGCTTTTGCTTATTACCATGCAGGAGAACACGGCAGTTTCTGCTGTGAATCTTTGCAACACTAAGCTTTCTTGCAGCACTTTCAGAGTGACTTATTCTGGCTGTTAGCTGCCTCCAGAAATGTTACAGCAGGTCATCTAGTCCGTCTCTGCCAAAGTACAAGTACTTCCTACTGTACATTTACAAGAGCTAATCCCACCTAGTGTAAATGTCCTGTGTGAGGTAGATTTCTTTTTCTCTTTACACTAACCCTGAATTATTTTAAGGCTGGGAATATGTTTGAAAAAATCAGATTTTATCTGGATCTTTCCCCTGACATAATTAATTTCATACTAAAAAAGGATGTTTTGTATTCCCCTACAGCTGCACATTGTCCTTTGCTGTATTTTCCTTTCCTTCCCAAGAGGCAGATTCTGAAAGTATTGTCTTCTTCTCTGACTCTTTGGGGCAGGGCAAGAAGTACTGTGCAGCTTTTGGTCTCTCTTTTGGGATTGGTCCTATACCCCCAGATCACCTTTGCAGTGCTGTTGTGCTTTACCAACTACCTGGGAGTGCTGTGTCCTCAGTTTGTCTGCCTGGCTAGTTACACTTGCTTCCCAGCACCAAGATTTATTCAGAATGTAGTTTTAGGTCAGATACAGTCCATCTCTTCCTGTCTTTCTTTGCAACTCCCATCTCATATATTCTGCCCCAATTTGAAAAACCTCATGGACACTTGAGCATGCTTCGGGTACTCATCTGAGAGTATTCATCTGAAAATGATAGATTTTATATGGCCTTTGCAGTCTCTCCTCAAGCCAGGACACATAAAGGACCCAAACCAGCTTTTTCCATGGTGTCTATTCATCGCCAGCAGCACTGTCCCTGCCTGACCCAGGCACTTCACATGAAACACACATGACATGTCTTGTCTGTGACTAATGCTGATAACGCTTCACAGCTATCTGTTGTCACGTTTCACTGGTACTGAGAGAGGCATAGATGCTCTGTAGAGATCGCACATGACAGAGTCACATGTGGCCCCATGTCAGACCAAGCCTATGACAAATTTCCTGCTTTACCCATTTTGGTGTGCAACCACTTAGCCGGGCCACTTCTTTCCCAATTAAGCATGGGATTTGCCTGATCACTCTCTGTCTGTATTCTCAGTGATTTTTCTCCACTACATTTAATTTTTGCTCTTTTAATTTAAAGTGGGGAGGGAGAAGAGAAGGAAGAAGCAGAGAAAATATTCTAAGAGCTTTTATTTTCATTGATGCATAATATGTAAATTATGAATAACACTATTGGTAATGTATTTTTTTAAACATATGTAGTAGTATGACTTTTTACAGCCAATCACTAAAAAACAGTTGATAGGCTATCTCTGTAGAGTCTACTCTTCTGTTATGGTATTTGAAATAAACTGCAACATCTACTAACAGTGTTCAACATTTCCTTCATTTCATTTTATTTCACTTACCTTTAACCATGATGTGAAACTGAACCAGGAAGGAACTTCCTATTAGTCTTGCTAAGTGTATTGTTCAATGCAATTCTGCACAGTTTTGCTGGCATCCAGAGGACTTGAACAAGTCACAGGCTGGTTTTGGAGACTGGTGGAGCAGAGTTAGGCTGCAGTTCCTAAATGCTGCCTGATGCCGAAAACAATTATCTGGAGCTCAGATCCTCCATTGTTTTATATTTATAAGGAATTTTGCTTGGATTATGTTATTTTATTGATAGTACAAATATTTAGATACTAAGCACAAACATTTATATTATTATTGAGAGTAAAACAAGGGAAGAAAAGTACTAAATGACTTGTCCTTGCTTAGACAACATAACATTTTTTTTAATTGTTTATAATTTTTCATCTTTCAGTGCTGAACCAGTGAGAGCAAATATTTATTTACTCTTTGTAAATAACAGTTTCATCCCTGCTCTGCAGGCGAATAAACCAAAGAAAGAGACTTACTATTTGTCTAGTATTTCAGTAACTGAAGCAGGGGCCAGGCTGCTTTCTCTGATGCAGGAGTGGAGCAGAACAGAATTCATTTAATCAAGCCAATGCCAAAGAGCAGAACAGGAGGGAATATCATAGGTGTCCAACCACTTCTGGTTCTTCCTGCATTGTGATATAGGGCTAGTCTGTGAAGGGAGAAGACCTGCAGTAAAGTTAATAAAATTAATTTTTAAACCTATTGCTTAGAATTTATTATATCACTGGGGTGACTTTTTTTTTTTTAATTTGAAAGGGGCCTTCTTCTGTTTCCTTTAATTAATTTAGGAATGCACTATGGTTTACCTGATCTAATTTAAATTCACACCTTGAATCACAGAATCACAGAAATTAGGGGCTGGAAGGGACCTAGAAGATCATCTAGTCCAACCCCCCTGCCTGAGCAGGATCATCCTTTCCTCATCATCCCTATGTAGGAAGGACCTAATTTGGTTTTCTAAGTCTTGAAACAGTTTTCTAATGTCTCTTCAGCACTGATAGATTTTTTATTTCTGTGCTCCACAAATTGCTTCATAATCTGCCATCACAGAGTTAATTTAACCAGCTTTTAAAAGGTCTGTGATATTAGCAACTTTTGTCTACACAGAGTTACTTGAAAAACTGGTGATTGAAAAGAAAGTGAAAGAACAGGATGAAATATTAATTCACAGAGTAAAAATGAGGAAGTGATGGACTTCCTGAAGTGATATCCTGAAGTGATACCCTGAAAAGTCAAAACACCCTATGTGACAACCTGTGGAATGTGTGTAGATTTAATTAAGGTTAGTGACTGAAGAGGGAGTGTAAATATGGACTTTTAAAAATATTTTTTCTGGCATTGGATATGCGAAGGAGATGGGTTTGCACTTGGTGGCAGTACTCTCCCATGCTGCCAGCAGCCCTGACTTCCTGGGTTGCTGCGGCTGCCTGCAGAAGACACGGAGGGGGAGTGATGCTCTGCACAACTGAGGGTTCATAATCTTGCTAATATTGTTTTCTTTATTCATTTTGAATAGTGGTCCTCTTCTCTGATAGACCTCTGCTGTTTTAGAGTTTTTATTGCTGTTTAAATGACTCTTTAAAGGAGAGGAAAAGATGTGGTGGAAACTGATGAAAATATTTGTAGTTCAGGAGAGAAGGACCCTCTGTTAAACACTGAGTCTTTTGAAAGTAAGACTAGATCGTGGGAGGGAAATGTATGGGATGTCTTACAACCATACTTGATATTTAAATTCCCTTCCCTTCTAACTCACCACTAGATCTACTGCCTGCCTACCTTTCAACAAGTTACTGTTCTCACTGGCACTTCTGGTAACAGGAAGGGTAACTTCTGGTAACTTTAGCACCTTCAGGATGAACTCACCCATGGCCTTGCAGCACATGGTAACACAGACCTACTGATTTCTCTGATGTACTGTAACCTGGAGGAAAGTAGAGTTAATGTGATGTGATCAAGTCTCACAATCTTAAGTATTTCATAGCATTACATGCAGAGAAGATCATCTCTTTCTTTCAAAAGGAGCATATGGCTATCCTGGTGGTGTAGACCATCTCAAAAATATGAAAAACAGAGGGTTTGATGGCAGAAAACAAATTCCTGACAGTTGTCCAAGAAAATACAAGACACTTTAGTCTCATGATTTTTGTAGGTATCAGATAGCCAGTGGTCAAAATAGTGGAGTTGTCTCTGCTGCAGCCGCACAGACACATTTTTAGCATAATAGAATAAAAGTGTGAGGCTGTGCAGCTTCTCCTTCAAGTTACATTGGTTAATAATGCAAAGTGGTGGAAGAACTATGTAAATGGGGGATAATAACAGCACACAAAAAACCAATGTAACCCCCCAAAACAAACAAACAAACAAAATCCAAATCAAGCAAAACCAATAAAACCAAACAACTACAAAACCCAAAACATCAAAATAACAACTACAAAAAGGAAAAAAAACCCAAAACAATAAAAACAACAAAAAAACCCCAAAACAACACAAAAGAGGTCAGAACTGACCATATGTGAGTACAGGATGGAAATATGAAGTCTTGTAAAAATTAGACTAGAGACAATCTGTATGTTTCCTTGTAAAAGCAGCGGGAGAGAGAATCAATCAGTTTTTTAAACTCAGTTTGACTTGTTCCTGAAAAGGAGAGGTTCACAGCATGAGATTTAGTAGCATAGGACAGCTTTTTGAGGTTGAATACCATGCAAGTTTGTTGTCCATTCTATATACTTAAGTTAAACATTTGGTGCTCAAATGGTCCGAAAGCACAGCCATCATCTTCCTTCTCATGACATATAGTGAAAAGTGAAGTTAATGTGGTTTCTGTGGCTGACTTGGACTAGTTGCTCAGCAGCACACGTTGGTCATGGATTTATTTATCAGCAAATATGAGTCTCACTGCTTTTACAGTTCAGTGGACCTCAGCCCAACGTCGGTAATGAACAAAGACTGTGGAATAACTTATATTGTCTATTAGAGACAAACAAGCAAGAACAACACCACTTAAGGAAGCAACATAAATAGTGAATGAGTAGAGAAATATAGTCCTTTCTGACAGAAATGATGCTGGTTTTAATTTGTGTTTATGGCACCTAAAGTAATGGGCACATAAAATATGCATGGAGAGAGAGAAGCAGTAGAAAAATCCCTGCAGAACCCAATCACTATCCCCTGGACCCTGACCAAAACTTGCAATGGAAAAAGTGAACCAGGAAAAAGAAATCTCCTGTAGGAAGAGAAAATAATAAACACTGGGAAAATGCAGAGCATGCCTTTCACTAATGCCAGCTACACTACTAGAAAGTCAAAACAAAGTGTAAGATTTCCTGGTGAGCCAGTCTTTAACATTTGTCATAAAGGGGAGAAATCTTCATGGAGGGAAAGATAGTGTTTTGGTTCTGTTTGTATATAGAGAGTATTTGTTTAAAATATCTGAATCTCTCTTTCAAGACTCATTCAAGGCTTCTTTCTTCTAAAATTAAAGGTAGTGTGCCATGAATCAGTTTAAAATGAGGACATAGAACATCATCTAGAATCTTCTGGAAAGCTAAGTTAAGTTTTATTAAATTTTCTCCTGAATAATACTTTAGAAATTTTTAAAGTAAGACTTAAGTGATTTTAGCTTTCATAGCTGAAATTAGATTCTTCCTAGACTTTTAAAAGGTGGTAATGTGTCTGAATATGTTGAGTAGGGCTATAAAATTGTACATTTTTTTTGATAGAGCTATTGAAGAATAATGTCCCAAGCCTGCAATCAAGCAGAGTGATTACAGGGTTGGTTGGTTTTTTTTGTTTGTTTTTGGTTGTTTGTTTGGTTTGTTTTTTTTTCTGGGAAAAGAGTGCAAATACTTTTGATGGAGCTTGACCATAAAACATGATTGACCCAAAGTAGCATGTTTCTTTTTCATCCCAGAAACAGCAGGCTAGTTTTTTGTTTTGTTTTGTTTTGTTTTTTGGTTTGGGTTTTTTTTGTTTTTGTTTTGGTTTTGGTTTGGGTTTTTTTTTGGCAGGGTTTAAAATGGAATGGAGCACAGGTGTCATGTAATGGAATTGAAAATGTGGATTTTTCTAAATGATTTTTCCACAAAGGTGAAATGCTACCAGGGATTTCATAAGTGGACTTATCTATATCATAATAAGGCTCCTGTACTTTGTCTTCAAAAACTGCCCAAAATCATGTGGCTATTACACCCCAATATATGTGTGACCTAGGTATTAAAGTCATATCTCCAAAGACGTTGTCTTACCATTGATATATTATAGTTATGAATCATGGAAAGACTGTACTGAAAATTGTTAGTCCAAAAGGAAGTAGAAGATGGTAGTCTTCACATAGATAAAATGTTACAGCACATAGGTAAAAGGATACAGCAAAGAGAAAAAAAACAGCTCCACAGCAACAAGAAATAAAGATAAAAAACTTTCAAAAATTAAGGATAGTAAAGGAGTAGATGCCTTGGTTATGAAGTATTCATCAAAAGGAGTAGATATCCCAGTTATGAAGTATACGTCACTGAGATGTTAGAAGATGTCAGAGTGAAAATCCTTTCCAACACGGCATTGGCACAGGCAGCTCTTCAGGATCATGACAATAATGGGCATGTGGGCAGAAAATGAAGAAAGGAACTGATTTAGATCTATTTCAGTTTAGTAAGCAAATGAAATTACCCCATTGTTTGAGGGTTCATGGAAGTGCTCAAGTTGTGGCATCCTCCTCACAATACTTATATGAATTAACGCTGCATTTAAGTCAGAAGGGAGCTGTGATGTGCAGTGTCCGATCTACAGGGTGTACCAGGGTCCTTATACAAATCCTTCCTATATTTGCTTCCTCCTTGCCTGAAAGGTTATATCGTGGTCAAGAGTGATCAGAGCCACACTGGAAGCAAGAGCTGTAGAAGAGTGCAGGTAGGTAAGGGATGCAAGCCTAGGGTCTCCTGGGAGTTTTGCCTGCTTCAGGGCTCTGATGACTGTCCTGACAGGTGAAGGTGGAACAGTTCCTTTTTGGTTTTTTTACATAGGTCTCAAAAAACCATTGAGAATTCATCCTTCCAATGTACTCTCAAACAAGTATCTTAAGCACTCATGAATTGCAGTCAACATGGTTTTACTAAGGGGAGGTCATGTTTTACCAACCTGATAGCCTTTTATGAGGACATAACCATGTGGATAGATGATGATAGAGCAGTGGATGTGGTTTAGCCAGTGGATGTGGTTTAGCCATCCTTCTGGCAGTGTGATCTGGATGATCAGTTAGTGAGGTGGATTGGGAACTGCTTGAAGGAAAGAAGACAGAGAGTTCTGGTCAATGGGATGGAGTCTAGTTGGAGGCCTGTGTCTAGTGGGGTCCCACAGGGGTCAGTGCTGGGACCAGTTCTGTTCAATGTATTCATCAATGACCTGGATGAAGGGATAGAGAGCACCCTCAGCAAGTTTGCTGATGATACGAAACTGGGAGGA
>JANHGL010012669.1:0-16162 GCA_024611195.1 Ceyx melanurus | reverse complement strand
GGGAGGGGGGGGGGGGCGGGGAGGGGGTCCTGGGCTGGGGGGGGGGGTGGGGGGGGGGGGGGGGGGGGGGGGGAACCCTTGGGGGGTAGGGGGATGGGGAGTCCCGAGCCCGGCAGAGGGGACGCGGCTTTACCCTGCTGCCGCTTCTCGCGGCTGGGCGGGCGCGTAGGAAGGTGCTGCTTCATCCTGGGGCCGCTGCAGCTGCACCGAAGCTGCCTTCGTGTCATTGGTCCCGTGGCAGGTTAGGGAGGCAGCGCTTTGCATCCTCCTGACTCGCCTGGTGTGCGTGCTCCCGAGAACTGGAGCCCTGGCAGTGCCTGGCATCTGCTCAGCAAACGTGACCGTGCACCCAGCCATAGGTGACCACAGAAGGTCTTGCTGGTGGGATCCTGGAGCTAATCATGTGTATGGGCTGGCTAAAGTTTCTTGAATGGGCTTGTTTTCAGAGTAGAGATTCCTGCACATCTCAGAGCAGCCAGGCTGGGTTTGCTGCCCTTTCCTTAGGCTAGCATCAGATTCCTCACATGCTCTGCTGGATCCAGGTGTCTGGTGTAGAATTCTGCAGGCAGCAGCACATCTCACACTGATGGGAGACTGTAGTGTATGGAGAGAGGTGTTTGTGTGGAGAGTAGAGACAGCTCTGCATAGACCATGGCTATTTCTGCACAGCATGTACATTCTGTGGCAGTAACAGCACATCCTTGACAAGCCATTATCTAGTTTAAAATATTTCAGCAGGATAGGTAAGTTTGAGAAACAAATTTTCACTTTTGTTACTAATTTCTTAGTTTCTAAGCAGGTTTTGCAGCCCCACAATTGCTATAGGCTCTTAAAATTCTCCCATATCGATATTTTTTACAGGATATTTGCTTAAAATGACAGCTGAGGACTAAAAGCACGTTGCAGTGTCTTAACTCCTCTAGCAAAAGCAAATCTAGTTCTCAAAACCCCCAACCTAGGATGAGTAGATTGCACTGACTGTCATTTATACTTTAATGAGCTGTAATTAAGATCCAATGCATGTGGATGAAATAGTGTAGAGATTCCTTGGCCCAGGTGTCTAACTGCAGATTTGCTCTCTGTTCTTTTTGCTAGGAAAGAGACCAAGTCTTTATTCCAGCTCAGTGAATAATCTAACCAAGCCTGTCTGAAATTTGTTAGGTTTCTTGCACCAGCCAGAGCATGTGTTGGACCAAAATTCCAGGTTACTCAGTGTGTAGAACCATGTTTAAAGTCAGTGCTGTGTGTCATTTTTCTAAGTAAAAAACCCAACCAAAACTTAATGAGTGTGCAGGACATTTCATGTTTTGTACTTAGATGAGAATAGACCTACTCTGAGTTGAATCTGGGTTGTGTTCTTTGCTCTGATGATAATTCTTTGCCTGTCCCATCAGGAAGGAAGATTGCAAGAAGTCATTGAAAACCTCCTCTCCTTGGAAAAACAAACCCGGACGGTGAGTGCTGCCCTGGCTGCTGGGCTGTCCTGCACTGAAAGGGATTGAACTCAGCTTTTCTCTTCTTTTCTCTTCTTTTTCTCTGTGTGTGACAAGAGTGCAGCTGGTGGATGTGTGCAGGTTACTCATCAATGTGCTGTTGGTCTGTTACAGGCATCTGACATGGTCTCCACATCCCGCATCTTAGTTGCTATAGTGAAAATGTGTTATGAGGCTAAAGACTGGGATGCTCTCAATGAAAATATCATTCTTCTATCAAAGAGAAGAAGTCAGTTAAAACAGGTGAGACAAAAACCAAAAGCATTTTATTTGTATTTGCTCCTGTGTGATGTATCTGATTCCTCCTTGTATGTAGGGACTTGCCTGATGCCTGCATCAATATATTGTAATTAGCTTGAGTTCACATTTTTTTAGTAGATTTATGAAAACCAGTAGGGAAAGTGATGGCTGGAATGTGTCTTCACCTTGTACCTGAGCTCTGTGTTGTCCAGCTTGCCATCCTTGGCACCACAGCTGTGACTGTGCTGCTTTCATGCACACCAGTGCTTTCAGATGGTGGTTAATCTTCACACTTCCCTACAGTCTGCACTGTAAACATACTCTTATTTTTTCATGTGTACATTCAACTGAGTCACTGCAGTTTATTGTGATCAAATAAGGTGTATGCTTTGCATGTTTGCTTTTGAAACTGCCATGCTCTGCAGTTCAGTTCTGTCTGAGAAATGGGCTGTTGGGACAGCTGAAAGCACTGGCACTGAAGAAGGTACAAAGTTTATTGCACTAGTGTGTAGTTTGACTTAATTACAAGTCAGCAACAGGTAATACTGATTTAGGAAGATTACTGACTTTGTAATGTGCAGAAACATGAGGAGTTTGAGTAGGAGTACAGTTTAGTTCTCTTATCTTGCACAAACTAGCTGAAGACTTGGGTCATTTCAGCTGAATTTTCTTCTTAAAGAATAATTTTCTAGAAGTTTCATTCTGTTGTTTTTTATTCAGAAGTCGATATTTTAATAATAATTTAACAGCTTAGTCACTGTTGCTACCAGAAGAACATTCCAACCCCTAACATTCTGTTATTCTATATCCTGGCACCTGTGCTTGCCATGGAAGGCTGGTGCTTTATTGCTGCCTATTTGGGAATATGCAGAGATAGAAAAACATCAGCCAGAAATAATTGCCCCTCTTCCTTCCCTTCCTGAAACATCTAGAATTGTCCTGAAGAGAAGGGCTGGTGCACCCACTGAGGGGCAGAGGTACCTACCCTAAACAGGGAAGTTTTGTTTCCATGCTCACATCAACCCTGTGGATTTGGCACAGGAGGGGAGTCTGCTTTTCAGAACAGAACACATGGGCTGAATTATTTTGACTATCACTGGAAAAACTGAGAAGAAAACATGGCAGCACAGGATCCCATTTGACTTCTAGCATCAGCCACTAGCATGATTTTGCCCATTTTGCTGAATCAGGGTCACCAGGTGGATCTTCCACCCTTCTTTTGAAATGAGCCTCTCTAGTTTGATGGAAAACTTCTTAGTACTAACCTCTGGGTGTTACAGTTCAGAGTCATTTGCAGACTAAACCCACAGGATGCTCTCCTGTTTTACTGTCCTAGGCAGTGGCTAAAATGGTCCAGCAGTGCTGCACTTATGTTGAGGAGATCACAGACCTGCCAGTCAAGCTGCGTTTAATCGACACCTTGCGGATGGTCACAGAAGGAAAAGTAAGATTTTCTTTTAAGGCTCAGTGTCTAAAAGGTAGAATAAAAATGTTCACCTTCTTCAAAAGCATAGCTTCTTAACTCTGTTTTTCATCTTGTTCAAATAGGAGCAAAAGTAATTTTGCCATTAGCCTGAGAAGCCAAGTAGTGGATTTCTTTCCAAAAGACTGCAAATATTTTCTAGGTTTCATATGGAAATAATTTGCTGAAACACTTGTTGTATTTCCATGACATAGATGTTGATTAATTATATCAAGTAATAAGTTTTATATATATATATATATAGTTGATGAATGGCTGGCTAGGAGTGAGTGAAATAATGCAAACAGTACCTAGTAAACATTAATCATTGAAGTCAGACTTCATATCTTTTTCAATATATTTTAGAAGAGAAAATACCTAAATACCAAGATATCTTTAATTCACAATGCCTAGCCTTTTATGTTTGCTTAAAGAATGGTAGATGAATTTAGGTGTTATTTTTTAGATAAGTTTGGTCCAAATACTTCCAATGTGTCAACCATTCCTTGTGTTTATCTGTGTATATTGTGGAAAGTGTTGGCACAGTGTGTGGATACATAAGGAATTAATTGATTGTATGAAAATGTCAAATATGTGTCTTAGTGAGATTGTGAGCTTAGAGTTTGCACTTTTTAGAGTATTCCAATATTTGAACTACTCATTCTGACTCCAGATATATGTGGAAATTGAACGTGCTCGCCTGACAAAGACCCTTGCAACAATAAAAGAACAGAATGGTGAAGTGAAAGAGGCTGCCTCTATTCTGCAGGAATTGCAGGTAACATGCCCTGTAACTCCTAATTCCCTCAGCAGTAAAAATGAATCCTGACTGCTCTGGGGTTATTGTTCAGAAACAGAATCAGGCACGTCTGCAGAATGCCTGGTTTTCTGTTGGTTTGTATTGCTTTTTTCCCCTGACAACCTCCCATTCTTCTTGCACAGTTAAGACTTCTTGATGGCAGTTGCATGGTGTTAAATAGTTACACTTTCATTTTAGGTGGAAACCTATGGGTCAATGGAAAAGAAGGAACGTGTAGAATTTATCTTGGAGCAGATGAGACTCTGTCTAGCTGTAAAAGACTATATCCGGACTCAAATTATCAGCAAAAAAATTAATACAAAATTTTTTCAAGAAGAAAACACAGAAGTAAGTCATTGGAGGTTGTACATGTCTGTACATCTCCACTCCATCCCAGTTTTAACTGATGTGCCTCTCTTTGGGTGCAAATGCAGTTGAATCTTTCTGTTTTCTGGGACCCCGTTGGATTTCATGGAGCTCTGTTGATTTCATTGTTTCAGAAACTAAAGTTGAAATACTACAACTTAATGATCCAGCTGGATCAGCATGAAGGCTCCTACCTCTCCATCTGTAAGCACTACAGAGCCATTTATGATACTCCTTGTATCCAGGCTGAAAGTGAAAAGTGGCAGCAGGTAAAAAACTACTACACATAAAATGTATTTCCATGTGGCAAATACCCATTTCATTAAGAGATCCATTTACAGCAGATTAAATAGCTCATCATTCTGGAGGGTTTTTTTTAATTGCTGTATTAACAAATGGGTTAGCTGAAACCAGATACAATAAAGTTGATTTGGAATGGGTATTTATAACTAACATCTCCATTATATTGGCTTGGAAATCTTGAGGGTGTCTTGGCTGTTCTGTACAAGTGCAGAAATTGGAAGCAGTCATGCACATATGCTCTGAATGATACAGTTGTGTATGTGGTACAGATGTTGGGTATTTGAAAAGATATTTTTGCACTTATTAATTTTAAATACTAGAATTTCAATTAACCTGAATCCAATGAAATGCAGAAATGAACCCTCATTCAGTGACACAAGATGACATCAATTTCACCTTCTTAATTTGCTGGCCTTAAGCCTTTTACATGTTAAACTCTGAGCTCAGTGTTGTTCATTCCTCTGATTAATGATGGAAGAACCCCTCCCTCTTTCCTCTTCAACAGGCACTGAAGAGTGTTGTTCTTTATGTTATTCTTTCACCCTATGACAACGAACAATCTGACTTGGTGCACAGAATTAGTAGTGACAAAAAGCTAGAAGAAATCCCTAAGTATAAGTAAGTATTCATTGGAATAATCAATTATTAGATTAAAAAAGGGTCTCTTTCAAGCTGTGCAAGTGACATCTGTCTGCTTAGTCTGTTGTAAGCAGCTCAGAATGTAATGCTCTGTGAAAAACACTGCAAGATTTTCAAGACTCTGCAAGTTCTGCATTAAAATAAATGTCTCTTTATTAGAGAAAGATCTTTAGTAGAATCACTTGAGCTGTCCCAGTAGCATGAGGGATTAGAGTGTATTCATGAAAAACAACAGTAATAAAATTAAATCATTTTGAGTGATTTCTTTGAGCTATGTAGGTGCAAAATGATACTTTTTAATACAAGATTGTAAATCAACTTTACCAAACTATTTAGAGACCTCCTGAAACTCTTCACCACCATGGAGCTGATGCGATGGACAGTCCTAGTTGAAGAGTATGGCAAAGAGTTGAGAGAAGGATCCCTTGACAGTCCTGCAACAGATGTTTTTGGTTGTACAGAGGAAGGTGAAAAGAGATGGAAAGATTTAAAGAACAGAGTTGTGGAACATGTGAGTATGGCTGGCTGAGCTGTGTGTTCAGTCCCTCAACTAAAAATGCTCTGTTTGAGTTTCAAAGAGAAACAAATATGTGGTAAAGCAGCAGAGGAGTTGCCTTTGCCATTGTGTTATATTTACAACATTTTATTTGCTTGTGTATCTTTATCAGTGATAGGGATTGGCACAGTTGCCACATAAAAGAGCATATTGCCCACAAAGCTGTGAGATTTAACATTCACATTTCTATTGAGCTGTAACTCCAAAGTCTGGCTTTAAATTCGATTCAAAATTAGTTGATTTCATGACTTAATTTGTCATGTAGAGAATTTTACACCTTTTACAAGCAAAAAATCTGTTCACAACTCCCTCACATACCTTGTGCTGGACTGCTGTTAGAGTGCCACAGCTCCTAATCTGCTTTTAACATTGCCCTTTATATTTTTGCAGCCTGCTTCAATTATTTTTTGAAAATAACTCTCTACTCTGAACACTTTTATTCCAGAATATTAGAATAATGGCTAAATATTACACCAGAATTACAATGAAGAGAATGGCACAGCTCCTGGATCTGTCTGTTGATGTAAGTGTTGCTTTGCTTACCCTTCTTTCATAAAGGGTCTAGAAGTGTGTGTGTGCTTGTGGCAAAAATGTAAGTATTGAGCAGAGTAACATTCTCTCTTACTGATTTTGAGTTCTCTTTTTAGCATAAAGAGCTCTGTAAGTGATTCCAGAGAGGATCATTGCTTTGCTCTAGAGTGCAGAAACATGTAGCATTGTAGAGACACCCTGTGTGGTAGGAAATTCTCAGGGTTTACACTTGTGTGTGTATAATGTTTGTGGGTAGAGTGTCTGTTGTCACAGCACTATAAAGCTATCTCTATTATCCTTGCAGCTCTCCTGGCTTCAGCCTTAGTGTAATTCCCCTGTTTGCTTTTTCAGCTCTTACAGGTGGAACAAAATGTGCTGCAGTGATAGACTGGGAGCATTAACTCCCAGTCTGTTCATCTTTAATTATTTTTTTTAATGAGAAGTAGTGTAAAAGGCTGTTGGGAGCAATAGTATTAATCTGAATATTTGTCACTTTACTAGTCAAAACAAATACCTGAGTGTATTTTCATGCCTTCATGGGAATTAGAAAACTTTTAATCTGGGCAGAACTCCATTTCATGATGCATGTGCCCATAAGGTAAAAGCTGCTCTTAAAAATTCATTGATATTCAAGGTCTCATTTAAATGCTGGAGCTTCTTGTCTTGTGTTTCAGTGTTAAAAAGTTCCTGTCAATGGGTAATTAAAACTGACTGAAGATACAGGGTTTCTCACCTTTAAATGTCACTGTTTATAGATGGTGGTACTTTGGGAACATGGGGTGGAGTCCTCTCATCCCCTCTGTGTTTGCAAGGGCTTTCCATAGAGATTGATGCATCATGGCATGTTGGTTTTTTGAGTGCAAATTAAATCTTTGCTTGTCAGACAGATTGTTCTTATATCTGTGTAGCCAAGTACTCCAAAGTCTAAAAGTCTACTGATGTAGTGTATTAAACTTTGAATTTCACCATAGATAATCAGATGTAGGTCAAATGGAAACAAAACCCCACAACTTTTTAATAGATCCTGTTAGCAACTTGCATGTGTATGTTAAAATCCTGTGGGGTTTTTTGAAGTACACTATCACTACAGCTCTATTTCTGTTAAGTATCAAGAAAATCTTGTTTGCTTTAATTCTGTTTGGGAGGAATTTTGATATTTTGTAGAGAAAAATTGCTCTTTTCTTGACTTAGTGCTGTTTGTCTTTCCAGGAATCAGAGGAGTTCCTGTCTAACCTAGTAGTTAATAAGACCATCTTTGCTAAAGTAGACAGGCTGGCAGGAATTATCAATTTCCAGAGGCCTAAGGACCCAAACAATATACTCAATGACTGGTCTCACAAGCTCAACTCACTCATGGCCCTAGTTAACAAGACCACACATCTCATTGCCAAAGAGGAGATGATCCATAACCTGCAGTAAGGTGCCTCAATAATCTCAGTGCTTTTAAAGAAGGTGGTAAATCTTCATAATAGAGACTATTATTACAGTGTGTACATGGTTTGTTTTCTCTCTGTCAAGTCTTTCTGGTCTAAAATATAGAACATAATTCTGAAATTCCTGTTGACAGTTAATTTCCCTTGATTATTATTCATTCAGTTGTTAAATGTTTTTTGCTACAATTGGTGAAAGAACATAATAAAACTGTATTGCCTGTATAATAGTAAGTCTTGCAGTTTCTTTTCCATGTATACCTGTTATCTGTCTAACACATAATTCTGTGGTTATTTCATTACAGGACTATTCTTGAGGCTGATTGAGAGGATATACTGTAAATAATAAAATCCTAGGGTTTTACAGTAGCATGCAACTGACAATGGTAAAATGGCAATGGTAGGTCAAGAGACTGAGCAAAATTCTGGATGTTCATGCTTATAAATAATGCTATTTCTTGCAATTTGGGAGTACAAATATGATTTCATTAATTAATTCTGAACTGAGAAATCTACCTGAATCTTGTCTGCTTTGTGAAAGTCACTCATTTTCACTGTTGGTCATTACATAATGGCTACAATGGCAATTACAGAGTTAGCTGAGGTGGTTCTTCAAAGCTGCTGCATCCCATAATTCAGTGAGTCATATTCAGACAAGATAAGGTGCTGTTATTTGCTTTAACATGCTTGTAATGGAGGGAAGCTGCAGACTTTCCCTCCTGTCCATGTTATGTTGTTTTGTTGTTTGTTTTTTTTTTAAAAAAAAGTACAGTAGTAGCATGAATAGTATAGTAAATATCAGTAGAACTTTTCTTGAATTTGCTGTTTTTTTAATGGTTTTTAATGCTAGCCATGACTAACTATCCTGATTGTAATTAATTAGGTAGAGAATGGAATTGTAAATGATAGAGATGTATATAAATCCTATCTTTTTAAAAGCACACAACTTCATTCAAACTGACACTCTTAGCACAGGGAGTTATGAACACACAGTAAGTCAGGAGTCTTTAACAGTGATTTTGAGTAAGGGAAGGCTGAAGGTACAGGAAAAGATGGAAGATTTGAAGCAGTGATTTGCATTTGAAATGTAGATTTTGAACATAGCTTGGAGGAAACTTGGGAATATGATTTTGGAGGCAAGTAACTTCATAAAATCATATTAATCTAACTCACTGCATTGAAGGAACAAAAAAGCATCTGAACTATCAGTGAGGGAAGGGAGGAAGAGCAGGCTAGAATGCATAGAATTACCATCTAACCTCTTATATTTTATTGTAGTCCAGATTATATGAGTTGTGTTGGAAACTGAGGCAAGAGGTATCCAAAATGGGTCATCAGGGAAAGTGGGAATTTGCCTTTCCCTGTCCTTACCATGAACCTTTTTAGTCCATTTGCAAATCTGGTCTGAATCTTCAGCCCCAAGCATTTCAGCTTATGGGCTCTGACACTTGTGCCAGCTGAGAGATGCTGGACCTGTTTCCCAACCAGTCCTCTTCTGCCTTTTATCCTGGAGTGGAATGGTTCAGTGGTTCCCTTGCCTTACTTTCTGGGCTTCTTGTAGATCCTACTCCCTCCCTGGCCAAGCTCTGTCCCTCTCTGATGCCTTTGTTTGCATTTAGAATGGAGCTTGCTGGAAGGAAGAGGTGCTTTCCCTCCTCTCACAACTACCTTTTGCTGTCAGCATTGGGAAAAGCATGGGAGCAGTCTTCCAGCACTAGTCCAGCTATCTCCTTAAACTGCAGCTCAGAAGGATGATGAAGGTTCATTTCCATGGTCTGTATCCATACCAGAGGTCCACAGTGATCAAGCTGTTTGCCTTTTGGTGGAAAATAGGGTTTTGTTCTCACTGAGTTCAGTTGTGACACCAAAGTGAAGGTGTTCTAACATGCTGCCCAAGGCAAACTCCCACCTTAACTCTATCCTCAGGCTGAGATTCAGCTGGTGTGTTTCTAGCACTTGTTGCCAGAAGCAAGAATCCCTCAGGGTTTGCCTCCCCACACATCACAAGAGTTAAAAGAGGAGTTTTAAAACAAAATTGTAGAATTCCTAGGCTCTGTGGTAAGCCCAAGTGAGTGGAAAAGAATCATTCATTTAGCCTGGAGAGTCTGTTTGCTTGTTTGGTTGGCAGATTGCTATTAATGAAAACAAAAGGAGTGTATCTTAAGTCTCTGTGGAAAAGTTTGTCACTTTCAGGTTGTCAGGAAAGATGACAAGCTGTAAACTTTTGGTGCTAGTTCATCTCAAGAATGCAGATAGATGTCAAATACAACCTCTCCATGAGCAATTTAAAGGTCAACATAAAGGCATGCCTGCTTCTTAGAAAAAGGGGAATCTTTGATCTTCAATAGAGCACTCTGGAGGAATTCCAGGGGAATTTTCATGCTGGAAAAATCAGAAGTTGCTACTCTTCAGCTTATTAATCAGACATTAATGGCTGCCTAAAACCAGTTTGCTTTATTGTCTAGTAAGACTGTTGCTATCTAACCTCAGGTCTACCAATGACTTGTTTGTGGCAGAGGGTAAACCACTTCTGTTAAGTTTCCCATGATTACTGCTTCTGAGGGAATTAAAACATTTTTAAAAGTCCAGTGTGCTAAGACAATAAAAACATTGCTGCTGTTACTGCAATCAGTCTGGGATTTGTATTGAGAAAAGCCTTGTTTTGTTTCTCAGAGGTGAAAAATGCTCCAGATGCCTTCTGGGGTGTTAGGATGCAGGGTCAGGGAGGCAATTTGGTGCTGAATGTATTCTATTATGTGCTCATTACAATTAACACACAAAAGTAATGGGTTTTCCTATATTCTGAAGTCAGACATAATGAGTGGAACTGATGGAAAATTGTGTTTTCTGATTGGAATTCAAAAAATGCCAGTTCCCAGAAACAGGAGTGAAGCTTAAAATGGAAATTGATTTTCTGAATTTCCTGTGAAAGCAAAAGTCTGAGGAGAAAGGGGGTGGGGGTGGGGGGAGCAGCAGTGCAAGTTTGAAATAATTAGAATAGTTTTGTTTTGAAAATGCAGACACCAAGCTATGGCTGTGATTCCAAGTGTGCAGCTCATGAGCTGGGACTCAAAGGTTTTTTGGCTACCAGCTCCCTCCCCATTAGCCCTGAAGCAAGTGAGGGTTTTGGAGTTCCCAACTCTTCCAGGATCTGTGCCACACCTTGCAGAGCTCTGCTCAGATCTTGGCTTCGTGGCAGGGAGCCTAGCAACCCTCAGTGGCCCCAGGTTTTCATACTCATGGTTTTTTGGCAAGGAGCTGGATTCTCCCAAGGACCTGGGCATGGCTCCTAGCTTCACAGGGTAGGGAGAAGCCCTGTGAACAGAATGCTGGTTGGGAGACCAGATGTGTTTGTGCCTTCTCTACAGGGTTTCCTTGCAGTTATGGTCTTTGGGAGGTTGGGTTTTCTAAACTCCCTGCAGGAAACTGCAATTTTCAGATCAGAAAGCAATTGAAATATTAAAAAATGGAAAAGTGGAATTGCAATTGGGACTGCATTTGTTGGAGGGTTTTGTTTTGTTTCTTTTTGTTTTATTTCAATCTTACTATTATACCAAGTCCCTGGAAATATCACTGTTAGGCTTTTGAGGATTTGAGTCCTGTCAAGTCACAGGATGCTGAGCAGAAATTCATTGTTTTTGTTCTTATTCCATGCCTCCTCCCCATTGTGCCTTTGGCATTTCTTCCATTTGCAACACATACTTGTTGCTTTTCTTCTGCTCCCAGACTCCATGTGACCAGCTGCTCCCTCCTGGTCTTCTTGGGCAGAAGGAAGAGAGTTCTGCAACCCAGGCAAACCCCCACATTCCTCAGTGGAAGCCTAGTGCTTTGAGCTCCCCTTTGTCATGAAATCCCCTTAGTGAGCACATGTGGGGATTCCAGGAACTTAGGAAGTCTGGACAATTCTGGAAGTTCTAATAATCAGCACATCTCCTGTGTCTAGCCCAACCCTGGGTGAAGATCTGTCTTCAGCCTCTGGAGTTGTGAATGATGTGTTTGCAGAGCTTGGAAGCCAAAATTGCAGCTTCCATTGGGGTAATATCCTGGAGAGAGAAACAGAGATCTCCTAGAGCCCCTCCCCCAGTAGCAGCTAATGTTCTAAGCTTATTTCCTTAAATTATCCTTTAATATATTTAAACATGTTGGTAAAAGCCACAAGAAGTCTGTTTCTTCCCATGGAGTGTGTAACCAGTTACTGGGCTCATTCTCTGCCTTCTGTGTTAAGCAGCAGAGGCTCTGAAGCCAAAGTTTAGTTGCATTAAGGTCCTTTGGATTATGAATCTCAACCTTTGGGACAGTTGCTGGATGAGTTGCACTTTGAGAATTCCCAAGCTTAATGAGAGTTTGGAGCCCAAACTTCTTTTGGACCAACAGTCCTCATCTTTCTGTTTGGTCAAAAAAAAAAGACTGAAAGAGCTTGGAGGGGGCTCCACATGGAAATAATAGTCATTCCAAACTTCCAGGCTCAGTGGCAGTGCCTGAACAAAGTAGCACTTGGCAGCCACCCCCCTTTCAGAGCTGCTGGCTCCCTCTGTAGCCTCTGGCATGTCCACTTGGGGTTTCTGCAGTACAATTAACCAGGCTACAAAATAAGAGTAAAACCTACTTCATCTGGGGGCTAAGAGGTTTGATTTCAGAGAGATCATAAGAAGCAGTGGGTGGAAGGGCACAGGCTCCATATTGTGTTTTATACACATCACTTTTCAGAGAGGGGGGCTTTCCCTGCTGCCATAGTTTTCCCAGCTCCTTTCTGGGCTGTTTTGCAGCTCAGAGTTGCCATCTTTTTACAGCAGGCTTTGCTTTTCAGTCCTTTCAGTCAAGGAACTTTAAAACAGCAGGGACAGATAGCAATAAAAATGGTGCCTGCCATTAAACTTCCTCGGATAACTTGGTGACTAGCCACAATTTTTTTTTTTCCTAGCAGTATGAAAAAATAGCAGCAGAACAACTCAAAAGTTAACAACAGCTTCAGTGAAAAGTAAACCCAGCAAATTTGTCTCATTCCAACCTGACCTGGAGGAATATATGCATATTTTTAGATACAGACACACATATAAAACTCATTCTGTTTTCCACTGCTTTCTTTATTAAAGTTGCTACATATTTGCAGGAAAAAACCTTCCTTGGGGATGGGGACCAGCAGAGATGGCCTAGGGCAGGCTCCACAGGAGATCTTTTGTTCCCCTGACCCAGGGGCCTCCAGGGTTGAGTGAGACACTCCCCTCTGGCAGGGCACTGAAACAGTTAACTCCACTCCCCACTGGATTTAGGGAGTTGAATTAAGAATGGGACTGATTTACTTCTGGGGTGGCAAATGCAAAGGGTTTCTTCATTTCCTTGTGCATTTACATGTTTGTTTTTTTGCAAGGACCTCCCTCTCTAAACGAATTACTGATGAATATTGAAAATATTCTTGGGCACGAGTATCTTCTTGCAGGGGCAACGCATCAGAAGCTTGGCTGGTGGTTACTCTTCAAAGAGTTAGGAGGCGTTAAATGTAAATTAATACAAATGTAGGTAGGAAAATCCAATACTAAAATGTTCTGAATCTTCTAATTATTTTAATTAAAAGTAAAAAAACCCCAACAAACATACAAAAAAACCAAACAAAACCCAAAAAATTAACACTGGCATCCCACTTTCTTGATCAACTTAGTAAGATGCTGACTGAAGCAGCATTCTTGTCCATCCTGCACCGAGCAAGGGCACCATCCATGGCAGCTGAGCCAGTTTGCCAAGCAGCGCAGGTATGAAACAGCCATCGGGGAAGAAGAGCACTCGCTGAAAACGAAAACTGGTAACGCAAAGCAGCCTGTGGGGCTCCGTGCGTGGCCAGAAAGGATCTGCGGAGCGTTTCAATCGCGACCTGCGCGGTTCTCCCCCCTCGGCTGCTCCTCCGCCCGCCGACCGAGCCACTAGCGGCTACTCCCGGGCGGTAACTTTAAAACGCACCCAAAAAAAAACCAAACCCCAAAAGCCAAACAAACCTCAAACCCAACGGTGGAATAACCGTGAGAAAAAAAAAAATCTATCCGACGTTTTCAGCACCGCTGGACTCTTGTCTCCCCTGGGTCATCCCTCTTACCCTTCTTGTATATCGGTGTAACATTTGCCAGTCTCCAGTAAACTGGTACCTCTCCTGTCAGCCAGGACCATTTGAAAACCATGGAAAGTGGCTTGACAAGTCCCTCCGCCAGCTCCTTCAGCACTCTTGGATGGATTTCATCTGGCCCCATAGACTTCTGTACATTCAAGCTGTGCAGTATTTCATATATTCTCCTCTTGAAAGAAACCCTGATACTGTTCCCCATCTCCCATCCTTTGGTTTTAGAGACAAATCACTCAGTGAGTCAGTCTGGCCATTAAAGACCGAAGAAAAAAAGCATTGAGTACCTCAGCCTTTTCCTCATCTCCAGTCACCAATTCTCCCTTTGCATTTAGAAAGGGGGGGAGATTCTCCCTAACTCTCCTTTTGCTGTTTAGGTACTTGTAGAAGCTTTTTTGTTGTCTTTTATGTTAGTCTCCAACCTGAGCTCAAGCTGAGCTTTTGCCTCTTATTTTATTCCTGCATTGCCTCACAGAATCCTTATAGTTTTTGTGAGTAGCTTGTCCTTTCTTCCATAGGTCTTAGACTTTCTTCTTCTTTTTGAGCTGAAGCCAGAGCTCTCTGCTCAGCCAGGCTGGTCTTAGGCCCTTCCGGCTCATCTTCCATCTCAATGGGACAGCCTGCACCTGCGCCTTAAAAATTTCTCTTTTAAGAGTTGTCCAGGCTTCCTGGGTCCCTTTGCCCTGCAGGACTGCCTCCCAAGATACCCTGCCAACCAGACTCCTAAAGAGGTTGAAGTCTGTCCTCTGGAAGTCCAGGGCAGCAGTTCTGCTGGCCCCCCTCCTTACTGCCCCTAGAATGGATGGATCGACACAGGACACTGGTTTATTATAATTTAGATATAGAATGCTGTTTTCCTTGATGTAAATCAAGGAAAGGATCATACATACTGTGTTTTTGTAGCAGATGCTGATTCAGAAACTGGGGTTGGACTCAATGACCTTTGTAAGTCCCTTCCAATCCCTAACGTTCTATGATTCAGTGCAGTACCATAGCAAAATTTTATGTTACTACATCTTAGCACTTTATTAGTGCCTCATCATATGTTGCTGAATTATGCTTTGCTTTTAAGGAGATAAGTATAACAAGTCTGTAACTTCAGAGTTAAAGAGAGATTTTTCTTAAGTGTTCTGATCAATAATGCTTTTGTAGTAGTGTTAAATTAAGTATCCCAAATTATCATTCCAATGACACATTCTGTCATGACACTACTATCAGAATTCTACCTAATGAAGAATGTCTCACAGATTTATCTAACAAAGATGACAGAAATCCAAGATTCTTTGCACCTGTTAAAGCAATTGAACACACATAATTTTATGAGCCCTGGTGGTATCCCTGACGGGACCTGGCAAAGGACCTTTCCAAGCTTCTCTCCATCATTTATCATCAATCCTTGTCAACTCGGGAGGTCCCGGATGATTGGAGACTTGACAAAATGACACCCATCTACAAGAAGGGCAAGAAGGAGGATCCAGGGAACTACAGGCCTGTCAGCCTGACCTCAGTACCGGGGAAGATAATGGAATAGTTTGTCATGGAGGTGATCATGTGACAAGTGCAGGACAATGGGAGGATCAGGCCCAGTGTGGGTTCATGAAGGGCAAGTCCTGTTTAACCAACCTCATCTCCTATGATCAGGTGACCTGCCTAGCGGGTGAGGGAAAAGAAGTGTATGTGTCTGCTTGGACTTTCACACCCTTTCCCACAGCATTCTGCTGGAGAAGTTGGCAGCTCATGGTTTGTACAGGTGGACTCTTCACTGGGTTAGAAACTGGCTGAATGGCAGAGCCCAGAGAGTGGTGGTGAATTTAGTTAAATCCATTTTACAACTGGTCATAGGCGGTGTCCCTCAGGGCTGAGTTTTGGGACAAGTCTTGTTTAATAGCTTTAACAATGACCTGGATGAGGGGATCAAATGCACCCTCAGTGAGTTTGCAGATGACACAAAATTAAGTGGGATTGTCAGATCTGCTTGAGGTTAGGAAGCCTCTGCAGACAGATTTGGACAGGCTGAAACGATGGGCTGAAGTCAATGGGATGAGGTTTAACAAAGATCATAGAGCAGATTCTCCTAAAGGGTCTAACAGGACAAATAGAAGGCAAGGGCTGATGAAGGACAGCCAACATGTCTTCATCAAGGGCAGGCCCTGCCTGACCAATCTAGTGGCTTTCTATGATAAGGTGACTACATCCATGGACAAAGGACAACCTGTTGATGTGATCTATCTGGACTT
>JANHGL010012667.1:2894-15418 GCA_024611195.1 Ceyx melanurus | reverse complement strand
GGGGCGGGGGGCTAAGGAAAGGGGGGCCCCGGCTGAAGGGGAAGGGGGTCAGCGGCGGGGAGGCGGGGACCAGCCCGGCCAAGGACTTGAGGGGCTGGAAGAAGTCGGGGGCCGCCTCGAAGTACTGGGCGGGAGGAAGGAAAGGGGAGTAGTAGGGAGCGAGGCTGGCGGGGTTCATCCCGAGCGCGTCTCCGCCGTCTCCGGGGATCGACTCCCCGGCTAGGAACAGAGCCATGTCGGGATGCCCGAGAAGAGGGGGAGCTGCCGGGAAGCCGAGGGGTGGGCACCTGGCGCAGGGTCGGGAGGGAGGCGCTGGAGCTGCCGCTCGCTGCCCTCCACCGCACAGCGCCGTCGGGGCGAGCGGTCCAGCCCCCCCTCCCGCCCCCCCGCGGCTATATGGGCCTGGGCAGGGGAAGGAGGAGGGCAGGAGGGGGCGGCCCGCCCCGGGGGTCGTTCAGCCCCGGGGGCGGGCGGTGGAGCTGCCCCGACCGACGCCCCTACCCCGGGGCGGAGCCGCGGCCGCTCCCGCAGAGGCCAGGCCGCCCCCTTGCCACGTCGAAACCGGAGGGGGTGGCAGGGGAACACCCCTCCCCGGACCCACCTGCCCTGCCACCGTCCTGCGAGCTACGGTGGGCTCTGCCCGGGGCAGAAGGTCGGGTGCTGAGGGGATGCTCCCCACGGAGGAGCAAATCTGCAGTGGGCAAGCACCCTGCCTGTGGGGCCTCCGTGCCCCCAGCAGCACCTATGGACCTCACACAGCGTCTCGGGGACTGCAGGTGTGGGGACTGCAGAGAAAGGGCATTGGGAAAAGCAGAGGAGATCTGCTAGTTGAAATGAAAATTCATTTAATGAACAGCCAATCTAACACCAATAAAAAGTTACACTTGCCCCAGGGAATGCACAGCAGTCACAGCAAACAGAAAAAAATACTCAGGAGCAGAATGGGGAAGTGAGACCCTTTGGAGATGGGGTGAAACAGGAAGAGATGGAAGATGAGGAGCAGCAAGAGCCCCTGCCCTCAACCTTCTCCCTTTATACTTGGTGTGCTGTTAATGGAGTTGGAAGCACCTGGAGCCAACTGGGGCAGCTGCCCTGGCTGACTGCAAACCACTCAGGGCTGCAGAGCAGGGCTGGCCCAGGATTCCATCCCAGCCAGACCAGGACATCTGGAAAGTCAAAACACATCTCTGAAACTCCCATGACCTGAACACAGTTGCACGCTCTGAGCCACAGCAGGTTTCACTGGTATAACTGAGGTGATTCTGTTTTAGCTTGTGGCTACCCACTGGGTGCCTGTCAGGACATGGGGCACCTGCCAGGGTTACCCAGGCTCCATGACCAGGCCAATGCCAGGACCTGCCCAGAATGGGACCAGGGGAAGTCATTTGGCCCTTACTTCCTGCAGAGGTGCTGGATGATCCCCTTCTGTAAGGCTTCATCCTGTTTTGTTTTTGTGGGTTTTCTCCTTCCTCTAATCTCCCTTCCATGCTGCAATTGCTGTAAAAAGGGGGCCTGGGGACCTGGGAGGGGCTGCAGAGGCCCAGCTGTGCACCTTGCCAAGATGGACAAGTCTCGAGTGCAGGGCAAACCCTCATGCAGGATGGGTCACTGCAGAGCCCCAGCTTGGGTGCTCGTTCCCTGCCAGAGTCCAGCCTGGGTGACACTGGGTGACACATGGAAGGAAGAGAAGGGGTGACGTGGGCTGTGCTGCACTGCCCAGAGCTTGGGGACATGCACCATGTGTCCCTCTCACAAGGCAGCACAGGGCTTCCCGGAGCATGGCACAAGCCAAACTGGAGAGACACCACTGGACTGGGGAGCAAACACAGCCAGGCTGGACTCCTGCTGGTTTAGATGCTGTTGGAGTCATTATGGTGTACTATAAAAAATAATAAACGTGATCTTCTGTAAAACATCGCAGAAGAGACGATTCAGGAGCCACTTGCAGCAGCCTCACTGTGGCTCCAGACACCTCGCTGGCTGCACTTGACCGGGGGTGAAGCCATCCTTCCAGTCCTGGTCTCTTATCTAGCCTGGCTGAAGTGCTCTGAAACAGTTTAAGATGGAATCACCCGCTGCCCGGGGGAATGAGGCTGTTCAGAGCAGGACCTCGGGCGGTCACTCCTCCCAACCAGCAGCTTCGGTTTGGAGCGTCGCTTTGTTTTTCTTCATTATTTCCTATTTCCACTCGGGACATAAACCATGGGACAGCAAACGCAAGGATGCAGCGCTGCCGAGTGGCACAGACCCATTCCAGGCTCTCCCAGGACCCTATCCGCAGCCAGCCCAGCGCAGCTCTGTCCCCAGACTCGAGTTTGAACATCGGTGTGTTTTGCCCTGAAGGTATCGGGCTGTTTCTCCCACCTACAACCTCATTCTCCACCTGAGCGCCGTTTGCAAGACAAAAGCACCAACCAGACCAGGGGCGGCCAATACGCACAGGAGGCTGAGGCAGGAATGCAGCCTCCGAGACCTGCTTGAGAGCGTCCCCGAGCTTAAAGAGCATGGTTTTAGTTGTTACCAGTCAGTTTTATTTTTACTTTCTCCGTGTTGCTCCAAACCTGTTATTTGTAAGATAGAATTGACGCTGAGCTGCTTTTGGAAATGGTTTTAGGCAGTTTAACGTGGTTTTGTTATAGAATGAAAACAGCAGCAGAGTTAATGATGTTCATGAGCCTTTGAGCTCTGATGGCACAGAGAGTTTGAGTTGCCCTTAGAGATGAAGTATTGCCAGATAATCTGGAATCCCCTTTGCCTCTGGAGCTCTCGTTGCCTCTCAAGCTGCTCTGGCCACAGGCAGGGAACCGAGTGACTCTGGCCAGTTTACTGTGGGTCCTTCCAGCCTCCAACTAGGAGGGTGAAATTAACTGCAGCCTGAATTTGGGGTGGGAGAGCAACAGGAGAGTCTCCCGAGCCTCCTGCGCTGTGTTAGAGCCAGACGAGGTTTGTTCTGCTAATTCACCAGTTTCCTCTGCACTGCCCAGTTCCACCGCTCAGCTTTAGCAGGTTTAAGTACCTGCAAGGGGAGGTTTTTTTCTTTTCACTGGGCCTGCAGCTTCAGCCGTTTACCACAAGATGTTCCATGAACAGCTCCTGTTCAGTCCACACCTTCCAGTTAACTCAGGGATTTCCTTCACTGGTCCCATTTGGGTGCCCCAAAATGCTCCAGAAATGTGGTTACAAGCCCAATACTGGGCACATCAGTCTCCTGTCATGTAAGGATTATATATATTTAATCTCAGCAACACAACCCAACATGTGCTGGTATTTGGAGGTCTTTAGCTTCTAGAATGTTTAATGTCAGAAGCTTTTCTCCTCCACCCACTTCTCAGAGAGAGCAACAGAGCATTCTGACCAACAAGCATTGGAGCTGCTTTCATTTCTTTATTTACTTTGAATTAACCAGCCAAGCATTTCCCATGGTCTGAACCAAAGCCATTGTCAGGGCAAGGAGCCCAGCCCTTACCTCTGCCCTGTCCCACTTCTCCCCTGGTCCCAGGGCTGTCTCTGCTGAAACCCCTGAGCCTGTTTGCTCCTAGACACTAAAACGTCCTGGCAAGGACATGTTTTCACCTCAAGCTCCATGATAAACACTAAATTTCAGAGCACTGTAGCATAAAAGGACTGGAGAGGTACAACCCCTCGGGAGCTGTGGAACCCTCAGCACAGCCACCCCAGGGTGTTTCAGACCCCCCTCCACTGCTGCCCCAGAGCTGTGTTGTCCCCACCTCTGTGAACAAATGAAGCCACAACAGAGACTCGTGGAAATCTCTAAAGCCATGTAAAACCCGAAGGCATTAAAATTTATTAAATGATGCAATAACAACAGAATTCTTTATTTACAATAGCATTATTTAACATCAAATAAGCAAATAGCGTCAGCAAAGCAATATTAACTTGCATAAATGTATTTAAAATTTCTCTGAATATATCTACCTTTGCATAAACTGCTCACACTAGAAATACAAACATCGATGCAGGTGAACAAAGTGATGTTCAGAGTCAACTCCGCTTTGAAAATAAATCACAACCTGAAACACTGTTAAGCTTTCTCCTGAAGAACCATAGTTTATATATTGCTTAATTTTACCCTTGTATAATCTTTTCATATACACACATCTCAGATGCAACTTCATGATGAACTGTACAAATAAAACCCACAAATGACATAGAGGGAAAAAAAATAAAAATTAAATGACAGTAAATGTTTGAAGAAACGTGTCCATCATCTCTATTGAACAACAGAAAGATTAAGTGATGATGCACTTATTCCAAAATTGTACACAATTCACTATACAAATATAATACATCAGACAGCTATGTAGGAATATACAAGACTTAAAAACAGATCTAAGGCATTATGCTAGAGTTTAGCATTTTGAGGTTCTTGCACATAGCTTTTACCTGTAGTAAGAAACTTAAAAGAGTTTGTTTTAGTCTACAAAGGAACACCAGGGAGAAAATTCTAATTAAAATCAAAGCCACTACAGTAAGTTTTCGTTTGTGCAGAGAATGCTTTTGCTCTTAGGCAGCATACTACCATACAAATACTAGAAAACTTTTAAATTCACACCAACAATTAATGGCTTCAGTTGCATTTCAAAACTGATTGTGTATCTTTGGGTTCTGCAAGTGGAGCTGTGCCACCCATTTCATCTGTTGAGCCCACACGGATTCCGCTTTAAACAGAGGTTAAAAAAGGTACTGTATAAACTGCAAAAACATTGCTTTTCGTTAGCACAGCCCGGGGGGTACTGCTGTGGGACGATATTGTCAAGATTTGAGTACAAATTCATTCGCTGCAGCAAATCCTCACTTTGCTTTCCCAGCTCCCCAGGGTCCCGGGCTGCACGCGGATCTCGCGCATGATCAGCCTTTCACATTGAGTACTGTAAGTAGAACACTGATTAAACTCCATCCAAGCACTTTCTCCCACAAATTTACTGTATACAGGATGAAAAATACTGACAATGAAGGGAATTGATTTGGCTTTTTTTTTGTTTCTATAGCGATCAATATGATCAGAAGGTTCCTTCACTCACTTTTTCTCTTAGTCAGGACTAAAGCCACAATGAACCCAACGGAGCCGAGGCGCCGGGCACAGTCTCCTTCCTTTCAACATGGCAATGGATCGAGAAGCATCACAGTCACTACAGATGAGGAGGGTTTGCAGGTCTGCTGTGAGGTGGGACAGACTGGAGCTGTCTTGTCCCCTGTGAGAAAGAACAATCTACCTGCAGAGGTTACGGCCGAGAACCGGAGACAAGTTACCCTAAAACTCATTCACATTGGCGGTGCACGGAGGGAATTCCTTCCAATTCACGTGTTTCTTACACCAGGATTCTTGTCAGCTCTCTAATGCCAGGTTAGCACAAGCACGGCGGTGCCCAGGGGTCCCCGCCAGCAGGTAGGAGGGTGGCTCAGCTGGCCCCGGTGGGGTTTGGTGGCAGCCGCCAAGGGTCGTGTCCCCGAGCGCTGGCACTGCCCTCTGCAGGGAGAACACGACCGGCCCTGTCCTGGGCTCCCAGCAAAACCCTTCTGCAGAGGCAGCCTGTTTGAACCCCCTGGGACAGCTGCTGTTTCATCCCAGCCCCCATACAAAGCCAAGCTGGTCAGCACGCAGGGCACCGCAGCTCCTGCACGGGGCCAGGCCGAGGCTCAGCGTGAGGGGTTAGAGAGTCTGTGCACTGGGGGTCAGCGGAAAGAAAACAGAGGCCAAAACCATCAGTTCCTTAGTGTTTCAAAGTCCTCAGTCACGGAAATAAAACGTTATTCCAACCAGGGTGGGCAAGAAGGACAAGCCAAGCCCCGGGCCCAGCTGCGGCCTGCTCGATTAGTTCTAAGGTTTGTTACGAAAGGATACAAACATACAAAATCAAGAATTGGTTCCTACAGTGGCTGCATATAATATAGGTTAGTTAAATGACATTATGAGCAGAATCACAAGGTTTAGAAAATGAGAAGTCTTGAGCCTACAAATTAGGTCTAATCAAGGCATTGTGATCCTTTACAAAACACTTTCCCAGGAGACACACACGGCTAAGAAGATATCTAATTTAATACTGAAGTACCTCATTTGGAATCAACTTCACAACATGTATATCTCACAAAAATTATACAAGTAAAACACTTAAGTTTTCAACTTAAATTATTGCTTGTTTACATATAAACTGGATTTTTAGGTACCTTACAAAAACATCCTCGTAGTCCACACGGCTTTAAAATAACCAAGAAACACGCGACAGTGGTGAAGTCTGTAGTGATGTCTGCTAGGGGGTCACAGCAATTGTTACTCTCCCAGCGAAGGGGTGGGAGACACAGATGCTGATGCTCTAAAGCAGGGATCTTGAGCTTTTGGACATGAGGCACCACTTCTGCCACTGGGGACACACCTGCCCGCCCAGATGGCTGGGGACAGCCGGGGACGTAACGGGGCAACCCGCTTCTGTTCTACTAGAAAGAGCAGGAAGGTGACAGAAGTCAGGAGAGCCAGGTGAAAAAAAATAAAATATCAGGATTTGCTGACTGATAGGAATTTAATTAAATACGAGAGTAGCCAACTTGTGTGTTTTGGATCCATGACTTGCATTATAAAGGTTACCGGGAAACCCAAGCCAGGCACCCTGTGAGCAGCCCTCTCCAGGGTGATTTCCATCCACTGTGACCCCGCTCAGGGTTGGTCTGTGTGGTTTTCTGCACCGCTCCATCTTCTCCGGCCGGCCGCCGGCGGGATGCGCTCGCTGGGGGTCTCTGCACGTACCAGGCGTCGCCTCCACCCCCTCCTGCATGCCTCCTCTCCGCCCCAGGACGCAGGCCCGAGTCCACAACTCCAGCTCCCAGACACAACCGAGTCCTTTGCACCAGATCGAGTAAGCCAGGGAAAAACAAAGCAAAAAACAAAACAAACCCCAACCCCAAACCCCCACACCCCGAGGTGCAGAGCTGAACAGAAACGGAACGAGAGCATGGTTGCTTTTTTCCTTAAATACATACATTTAAATACATTCAATCTGACACGGTTTATGCAAGTTGCCTGTCCAGATGCACTTCGCAGGAGAGATCTAAGTCGCACTAAGGTGAATGCAGAGAGCAGACCGAGCGACCGTCCGGGCTCCAGCTGCCCCGGGGCGGCTCCGTGGGGCCGCCCGCGGCTCCCTCGGCAGGGGGGCCGGTGCTGCCCGCTCCGCGGGGCGCTGGGCACTGGGCACGGCCGGGGAGGGCTGGGGCCGCCTGCCCGGTCAGCTGCAGAAAGGAGCCACCGAACCACCCTCGGGGTCAGCAATACTTCTGCAGAGAGATGGGAGAGGAGAGAGTGAGCAGCGAGGATGGAGGGGCTGCTGAGGGCTGAGGCTGCCAACCAAACACTGGGCTCGGGGGCTGAAAACTACTGAGCTGACAAAGCTGGAGTGCCTCTGAAAACTACTGAGCTGACAAAGCTGGAGTGTCTCTGAAGACTACTGAGCTGACGAAGCTGGAGTTCCCTCCGGGCACACGGGCACCACCCACCTGAGACCCAAGCCCAGGTTTAACTCGCTGCACTGTGATTCATCCCAATTATCATGGACATCCCAAGAACTCAGGATCTCCATCTCCTGCAGACTCCAGCCAAAGACACAGCAGTGTTTTAGGAGAAGACTCCTTGGAGTATCTGCAAAATCTCCCTGAGCGTCACCCTCAAAGGAAACAACCACCACAGCTCACCTTCCCCTCCAAGAATCACAACAAAAAAGGGAAAAAAGAAGCAGAAAAAGCTTCAGCTGCCGATCCCTGAGGATGTTCCTCATCCTTACCACCCTTGCAGTCTTTACTCAGAGTGCAAACGTCTTTCAGAAGAGTTGATTATCTTGTACTTGCTCATTTAAAAAAATCTCAGGTTGTGTTTTTCCCAGTTGTTTTAAGATCGTCCAGGGACTGCAGCCTGTGCCCCTCTGCCCTCCTCCCTCTGCCAGCTCCTGCTCCCGCAGGGTGCTGTGCCCGGCCAGCTCAAGAGACAATTCACCCATTTTTCTCCTCCTCTTGGGAGAGCCAAAAGAATTGGCCTCCAGGAAGTTTTAAACATGTATGTGTGGAAAAAAAAATAATAAAAAAGAGCATACAATAAAATACATCTAGAGTTACACGGGTCTAAATAAGGAACTTGACACACTGAATGCAGAATTAAACCACAACTCCTCTGTGTTCCCTTGGGTACTTGTCACCTTGCTGTACCCACCCCAGCCCAGAGCCCGTGCACTGCCAGTGCTGTTTCTTACCCGAGCTGCATCTCCGTCCTGCTTTATCATGTCCATCCCAGGCAGCTGGTTTGGAAAGAGATTGCCTCCCCTCATAGCAGGATCATTAACCTGCCAGTAACGAGATGTCAAAGAGCATGAATTAATAAAACCAACCACACTGAGGAATTACAAAGCAGCATTTAAACCACTCTGCTACTGGCATGCCCCAGCACCCACCTCTGGGGTGATGGCAGCAGCAGGGCAGTGCCCGGGGAGCTGAGCACCCTCCTGCACAGGCTGTGCCCAGCAGCTGGCAGGGCTCTGCTGCTGCTGCCACGAGCCTGGTGTGAGGCTGGTACCAGCTGAGGAGAAGCTGCTCCCAGACCTCACCCACGCAGCTTTCAGCCTGCAAACCACCACACAGGGGTTTCCAGAGCCTGGTGAGCTAACAGGTGGGCTGAACTGTGCCAACTGCTGGCTCTGTTCTAGGGACACTGCCACTGACTGTGACTGGAGAGATGAGCACGTGCACGTCATGTATAGCAAGCACTAGTTACAAGGGAAGGTTCAGCACTGCCTAGGCCACTGCTAAATGAAGATGCCAAACCATAAAGCACTGTGGCCAGAAAAAAATCCATCAGTTTCAGTATTCAAACATAGATGGTTATTTATTCATGTCTCTCAGAAAATGTGAAGCAGCACAGCAAGCATTCCTGAGGACTGCAAAGTGCTGTCCTGTGGCCCAGAAACAGCCCCTCAGCTGCCAGCTGCCCCCCTCTGACCTGGATGACACCAAAACCATCTGCTCACAGAGACTGCAGATAATGCAGCACTGAGGGGGTAAAACAGGTTCCTGTTACAGATTCAGCCACAGCACTTTGGTTAAACAGACCCAGGTGAAAACTGAGGCAGAAAAAAGGAAAGCAAGATGTTTGGGAACAAAAAAACATGGGTTTCATCCATGTAGAGCATGCTGAGGAGGATCTGGGGATCACTGCAAGGGTTGCTGCATGTGCCTGACAGAGCCAAGGCAACCCATGGACTGGAAACCACCAACAGGACTTGGCTCTGCACAGCTCTGCTGTGGCCACAGTTGAGTCACCATCCCCAGTTACTCTGCTCATACTCCCAGGAGGAGGTTACCACAGTGAGCTTTAGAGCAGATCCTCAAAGGGGAACAGGCTGAAAAACAAATGTTGAGATGGATGAAGAATCTCAGCCTGCTCAGCATACTGCAAGTGAGATAAATGCTATCCCAAAACAAGATCTGTAGTCCAACAGGAAGGAAAGCAGCGAGACAAATGTGCCCATAGAAAGAGCAGCCTGCATGGAAATCCTGGAAAAAGCTTTCAAAAAAAGTTTCTCAAATCAGGTTCCTGTGGAAAATGATGCAGTGTTGGTCTGCTGAGAAACCAGACTGGGCAGCCACCTTCACATCCCATTCTTTTCTCTTTTGGATTTACTGATGTTTTACTACATTAAAAATGAACAACAGTATGTGCTTAGGAACTAATACTAATAAAAAAGTCTGCTATAATTGGACTTAGCAGCTGGGAATATCAGAGAAGGTGACAGATTTGGGAGTATCAAACTTACTGCAGGTCACCAGTACATGGCAGCTGTAAGAGACAAATGTGATGTGTGGCTGTATCTATCAGAGCAGCCCAAGATAAAGGGGGAAGGAGAGTGTGCTGCATAGGGCTCTGGTGCTGGAACAGTGACACTGGAGCAGCTGCAGGAAACACCAGGGCTTGTTCAGCTTACAAGGAAAAAATCCAACAACCTCAACACAACACAAAAACCATGTTGCTAGAATGTCTCTGAAACACAGGAAGAAAAAAGAGCTGCTTTATAAAGACAATACTGGAAAAGTAAATACTCTGTTAACACAGAGTTCAGGTTGGAAAAAGGACACACATGAACAAGCCAGAAACACATCCAGCTTGGAACTGGAATGCCACAGTCTCAGATAAAAGGTTTAGGTGTTGTCCAGCACAGCAGGAGGTGCTGCCTGAAGACACAAGGGATACACTCCTGCCTATAGTTCCAAGAGAAGTTGTATTTTCAAGTCTTTTTTGACCAAATGGGATTTCAGCTCTGAAACAGAGTATCAACTGTTAATTAGGAGGTCTTGATTGCCAAATGGGTATTAAAGTACTGAGGGAGTTTAACATCAGGTCAGCAAAGGGAAATGTCATTTGCCTGGGTTCAGACACCCTGGGTAGCAGCCTCCGCAGAGCCAAGTGTGTGAATCTCCTCTCAGCAGAACAGGTCACTTGCCTATGGGTTCAGCAACCTGTTTTAAATGCACCACATCACAAAACGTGTGGATTTTGTGCTCGTGAAGGTGACAGACAGACTTCTCTGGGGTGGCTGCCTGTTCTCTGCCACTACCAGCACTGGGCAGCAGAAGTGCTCACACCAGCACCTCCACTCTCTCCTCCAGCACCAGCAGCTTGCCATGCAGCACTGCCTGGCTCAGAACATCAGCAAGGGCACTGGTGACCTGCAAGGTGCCACAAACTTACCTACCAAGAGCAGGAGCTCATGCTTCCAGGGACGTCCAGGAGCAATTACATGTGCTAGCTACAGTGCTGCTGGGGACACAGTGCTCTCTACCTCCTCAGTCACCCTGCTGATCTGAGTGCAGAGCTAAGCACAAAGCCTTTTTAACATCACCATTTCTCAAGAAAACTTGCAAAAGAAAGGTACCAGCTTGCAGCAGCTACAGCCCCACGCAGCAGGGCTGCCAAACTCCTGGAGGTCAAAGCAAATCCTCTGTCATCTCCCATCCTTCAATTCTCACCTGCTCAGGACCCATGGAGGACAACCCTGATGTAGGCACAGAGGTCGCTGAGGTCATGCTGATCTGCCCTGTCATCTGGTTCATGTTGTTCATACCACTTGTGTTGGTTGCCATGGATACACTGATGTTCATGTTATTATTGTACATGCTGGTGCTTGCTTGCTGCCCAAAATGTGGTGGGGACTGTTGTGAAAACATGCTACAGCAAGGAATGGAAAAAGCAATGTGTCAGAATGCTGAAGCCACTAAGAAACTACTCTCTTTTTAATACATCTTAAGCTAGAATTAGTATACACGGTCATTTATTGCAAGGTCAAAGGAAGAACTTGTTCTCAGCTCGACTGCAGTCTGAGGAGCAGGTATCTGAGGCCCATGTCTGTGCACACGACGCATGCCTTCGCGTGGGACACTATGGCAGGGCACAAATCTGCTCTGGGAGTGCAGGAACAGCCAGGCAGCTGCCCAAACAGGCTTCATATGTCTTTAAAGAGGCTTGGAAAGCCATTTTTGGAGAGCAAGGGAAGCACCTTTTGCCCCCTCCGGTGCTGGCACAGCAGGCACAAAACTGGGTCCAGTCTCTCTTTTGCACAAGGCTGTCTGCACATCTGAGTGCCAGATTTGCACCAACAGTCATGGCGCGTGGGCTCACGGAGAGAGACATGCAGCTGTGCAGAAACCTCCCACACCTGAGCACGGGTCTGCAGTGTGGCCCTGTGGGAAGCACAGTGGGCTAAGACAGTGACCATTGTGCCCTTAAGGCCGTTTGGGAAGAACTTCAGGAGGAGCAACTGTGGAAAGACCACATCCCAGGTTTTGCTCCAAGTCAAGCCCTTTCTGGAGAGCACCTTCCCTCCTGGTAGCTCAGCAGCCAAGCAACAGATGTCTTCATATCCCAAAATACCCTTCTGTTTACATACCAGACTTGTCTACTCTTCGAGCATAACCCAGTGCCAGGGGAGGAATTATTGCTGCCCTGCATCCATTCAGAGGACACAGGTTAGGCTGCACCCCTGTGGTGCCTGGGGGCACTCAGCAGCCACCTCCCCACCCACAGCTGGACCTCTCCTTCCCAGCAAAGTGCTGCTCCTGTGGCTGAGGAACCCTCTCCAGGTTAACACTCAGCCTGGTGCCTGGGGACTCCATCAGGCTACTGCTGCCTCCTGAGAGACTTGCTGGAGACCAACAGCATTCTGGGCACGGGACCAACTGTGGAAAATCCCACCATTCTCCTCCTTCCAATTCCCTGTCTTTTCAGGCCACCTAACCCCATTTTTCAGTTGTTATCTGGATGGCTGGCACAGCACACTGCAGATCATTGTGCATACTCAGCAGCTTGTGTGAGTGCATGTGACACGTCTCTGCTGCAGAGCTGCAGCTCAGCAAACCACTGCTCTGCTGCAGAGCTGCAGCTCAGCCAACCAAGCACTGCTCTGCTGCAGAGCTGCAGCTCAGCAAACCACTGCTCTGCTGCAGAGCTGCAGCTCAGCCAACCAAGCACTGCTCTG
>JANHGL010012666.1:0-11218 GCA_024611195.1 Ceyx melanurus | reverse complement strand
CTGAAAAGCTGCTCTCCGTGCTATGCAGTTGGGCTGCCGAGTTGAATAATAGCCGAGCAGGAGAGCAGCTGAGTGAGGATGCTGTTCTGCAGTAACATGGCCCCTGCTGCATCCCTCTCCCCCAGCCCTTCTCCTGGGGGGCAACGGGAACGCGACCGCGCTCCCCGCGCTCCCCCAGCCTTCCTCCGGCAGCCCCTGGAGCCTCTCTGCTCTGGGCAGAGTCCAGAGCCAAGCCAGAGGCTGGGGGAGGGATGGGGGCCGTCAGGAGATGATGGTGTGCCGGCTGAACTGCTCGCGGTGCCGCAGTAGGTGACGCTCTTCCCTCTGAGTTAGCCCTGCCAGCCTCCCGTGGGTACCACGCTGTCCTGGCTCCCTCTTCTGCGCACTGCTGCGTCTCCCGGGAGCGATAACCAAGCTCTGTTTCTCTCAGCATCCCCCCCCTTTATCTTCCTCTGCATCCCGAAGAGAAGTCAAACGCTCTGCTTGCCTGCCACGTTTGATAAAAGCCCACAGCAGTTGGGATCTTTGCTGCATCTCCTCTGGTCCCCCTCTAGGATGTTGAGAAGCAAGTGTTATTCGATTGTGCTGGGCACGGAAGGATGAGTTAAGGATGTGATTTCAAGTCCTGTTTCACCTAATTACATGTGTTAGTGCCGGGCTGATTGCAGGGTTGGGGAGGAAAGTAGATCTAAGTATAGAAGAGAGAGTTCTCAGCTCTTTGCTGCTTGGCAGACTCCTCTGGGCACTTTGATGTGGGTTGTCCAGCCTCTGCTGCTTGCAGTGCAGTGATTTATAGGTTTAACTTTTACTTAACTAAGAAAAAAACCCCATGTCTCATGGGTGGCATGCCAACAGATCTGCTGCTTGCTGCAGAAGAGGTGATTGCAGTGCTCCATGGCACTGCTGGGGTTAATGCAGATTTCCCTGGGGAGCCTTCTCATGATTTCTGGCTGTGGCAGGAAGGGCAGCAGCACAGGAGCAGCCTGCTCTGAGCTACAGGAGGACCTGCCTCTTGCCTGGGCTGAGCAGCATCACACAGCACATTCACCAGGGGACTCATCCTGCCCAAAATGATCTCCCCACCAGCTGGTGCCATCTCCCTGGAGGCCTGGGGTGGTCCCAGCAGCACGGTCACAATGCTGGGGCAGCCTGCATGACATCACAACAGGCTGTAGCCCTGATGCAGCATCTGCTGTGCTCAGCCCCCAGGTAGGTGCAGTGCTCCTTCAGTGCCCTAGCACTGGTATTCTCTTGAAAGTATTCTTATGAAGTATTCTGCTATTCTCTGAAAAAAACTTTTGCCAGGGCCTGGTATCTTAGTTTACTGTGTTATGAGGTGGTATTGTGAGAAAGGAATTTTGCTTTTTCCAACTTAAATCGCTGTTATCTCAGATGCTTGAGGATCTCTGAGCTTTCCACTTTCCAGAAGGGCAGGCAGGCTTTCCCTCCCCTCAAATCCTGGGCCCTGCTGCTTGCTGGTAGCTTCTCCCTTCTGCAGAGTTTTGGGGAGCTCATCATGAAGCTCAGGTAAATATTAATTTAGATTTTTGATGCAAGAATCAATTGACTGAAGACTCTTGTAGGGACAAAAGCATGCTGGTGGCTGAACTTGATGTCCTGTAAACACAACTCTGCTCATCAGATTTTCCTTCTTTCGTGGCTCCTGCTTGTGTGGATTTGTTGGTGGGAATAGATCTGAGCCACAGAACCTGCAGAGAAAACAAGGGCCAAAGGCTCTACCTAAAAATAAATCTGTAATTCATTTTTCTGCTAGTGCCTGTGGGTGAGAAAAATCCTCTCAATGTTCTAACACCCTACTTATCTGAAGGAAGGATCTATTCTCTAGTTGTGGGGGTGGGATGGGAACTAGGTAGGGCTGCAGAACAGCAGAGCTAAAATTAGAAGTTGTTTGATGTCAGGGAGCAGTGAAGATGAACACGAGGCAGTTTCAGCTACGTGTGCTGGGAGGCTGCACTTCCCAGCTCTCTGCATCCACTCTAGGGGCACTTCTGGGTCTTTCTCAGTGTCTGGGGGCCACAAATGTCTGGAGGGGAGAGAGGGAGTCACAGCAGCCCTGTAGAGCTCTGGCCTTCTGGGAAGTGATGGGTTGGTGGAAAAGGAACCAGACAAACAGTCCTCAGTTGTAGAGAATTAGTGTGTGTCGTAATACAGAGGTGACACTTGGGAGTGTTTGGGATTCTTGGGTGGTTAATTACACAGTGAAGCAATGCAGCTGATTAAATCACTTTCAGTTTCACATAGGTGCTGCTGCCACTTAACTGTGTGCAGGGAAAATGAACTTGTGGTGCATTGCAAATGAAAGCTGAATTCCCAAATCCATCCTTCCTCGAAGGAAAGATTCCTCAGCTCAATCCCAGTTTTTTCTCCTGGACTGCACATTGCCACGCTGAATTATTACCCTCAGTCATAATATGGTAGAAAGTACAAGTGAAGTGACTGTTTTAGTGAAAAAAAACCAAAACAAAATTACAGCAGGAGGAGAGTATTTTAAGAAAAAACTGAGTTGTTCTGAAGCCCTCGAGCTGAGCTTTGGTTTTGTGTGATGTCAGACTGGTACCAGTGCCCCTTTAGTGGTTTTCTTTTGTTAGGTGCAGTGCTTTTGGCATCAGCTTTTGATTTTAAATGGATAAACATCCATAATTTTATTCTGTAATAGATAAGTGCTTATTGCAGCCTCTCTGAGGGTCACTAGACACACTTCTCTGACATGCTGTGAAGATGCTGGGTTTCAGAGTTTGCTGCCAAAGCCCAGAATCTCTCCTTCAGATCTGTCCTTGGGCCACGGATTATTTTGGCTAATTGAATCCCAATCGTTTGTTTTGCTCTGAAATGGCCTTTTCTGCCTCTCAGATGGTGAAAATCACCTTGCTCTTTCTCTAGGCCTTCAGCAGCCTCTGAAATGTCAAGTGAAGGGCAAACTGCTTGGAATGGTTCTGGAATTGTGCAGCTCAGGGGCCTTGAGGTGAAATGAATGAGGCTGCAGTGAGACCTCTCCAGAGATTGCTTTGTCCTCACAAAAGCAGGGAAGGAGGCAAAATCACTCGAGAAGAGATAAATATTAAATAAATATTAATAGATAAAATTTACACAACAACGAAACAACAACAACAACAATAATAATATGCAAACATAAACTAAGTTCAGGAAATGGAGAGACCAAAACAAATGCTGCACAGAAATAAATCACCAGCTTTTTTTTCTTTCTATAACTTCTGTATGCTCCTGCAGGGCTGAGTGGAGATGGTGGAATATTCTCTGAGCTTCTCCTTCACTCAAGTTTTCTGTTTGGCCAGCTTTAGTTCTGTGCTGTTGACTATACTTCACATTTTCCAGTGGTTTTCTTTTCTGTAACCATTTCTTCCTGCTCTCTGTGGCTCTCTCTGGTCACAGCCAAGTGGCTGAGGGTAGGTGCTCTGCTTTTTTTCAGCAAACAAGTTGCTGCCATTCCCATTTGACAGTGTCCCAGCTGCTCTACACATATGGCCAGGGAGGAATTTGTTGGGGTTTTTGATGGGAGAGGGAGATATATATTTGGGATATGTTTTGAACCACTTGTAAAAGCAGATTTAGAAGAATGTGGTTTGACCCCACCTAATTTCAGGCCTTGGAACTGGAAGAAGGAAGATGGAGGGGAAAATGAGCTGAATGCAAGACTTGGGAGGGAAGAAGGAAGTATCTGTTGAGGAGCAGCAAAGGTTTGATAACAGAAAAAATGTCCCTATATGCACATAATGCACAGCACTGAATCAGCTAGGGGAGGAGGAGGGGGACAGGTTGTTTCTTTTCAGTGTAAGATCAGCTCTCTGTAACTAGAATTGTTCCTTTAATGAAATACTAAGCAAACAAACCCGTGTTAAATGACAGGAGGAAGAGATGGTGAGGGCTGAGGATTCTAGAGAAATCATTTGCAAGGTCTCATCCCTTCCTTGTGCAGGGATGGCACACGGTGTGCTGTGAATGAAAAGGTTTGCACTGGAGACAGGCATTTTAGAGAGGGAAGAGCTGTAATTTTGGGGTATTTCTGACCCTGTAGGAATAGAAATGCAGCAGTTACAGAGCTCTGACAGAAGTTCCCTCTGTTCAGGAGGAGATTGGCTTGTGGCTGTGCAGCCCACAGAGCTGGAATTGGTTTTTCTCTGAGCTGTGGAGCAATGATTTTTTTTCCCTGTGCTGCTTGCAGGCTGATGAGCATTTCAGGAATGAGGTTTTCCAAGCAAACTATCCCTTAGCTGTAGGCCATGAAAGCAGGGAAGTGTCTAGGGCTAGGGGTTTAGAGAACCTGAGCAGCATTCAGTGGCTGCTTCTAGGCAGTAAAACAACATTATTGCTTCAAATATTATTTTTTTCCATCTTTTCTTATAGGAAGAATAGGTTTCTGCTTCAGAGACAGGTGACAGCACAGCTGATTTTGGAAATGGATCCTGGACTGTGGTGTTTTACAGAGGGAGAGGCTCTTAAAAGAAGAGCCCTGCTGTGCTAGGAGATTTTCATGCCCACCTCCAGAGGCAGTTTGTGTCCTCAAGAGCTTACATCTTAAAATACTCAAGGTGGACAAAGGGTAAAAGAAACCAAGTGGCATCAGCCTTGGTTTGCAGATGAGGCACACAGATTAAAGGCATTTGTACTTTCAACATGTTTATTAATAGAGGTGTACTAGAGAACTTCTCTGCTGGATGCTTGGCTTAGGTGAGCAATTGTTACAGCTTAAATTAGTTCTTTAAAGAGAGCAAAATCTATTTATGTAAGAGTTAGGAGCAGAAATCCAGCCTGGCCAGCCATAGGTGACTTGTCCAGAGTCTGAAGCTGAATCCATAGAGTTGCCCCAAAGCAGCATCATATTATGTATCATGTATATTTCATATATATCATATATATGTCCATGTTCCAGCCTCTGTGGGACAGTTCCCTGCTCTGCCTCTGTTAATGTTGTTTATAAACATGACAATGGAAAGGCTTTACCACTTCTCTTATGCTCTTGGGTGCAAAGATTTGACTTCAGCCTAGTGGGTTTTTTCCTCAATATAATCACATTGCTGATTGTTATAAAACCTTTTAATACAGCTTTTCTTTCTCCTTGGTATTTGCATTCTTCAGATATTTTCTGACCACTTCACTCTGTTTACTCTTCAAGTTTCTTCTCATAAAGGAGCCAGATGAATATTGTGAATTTTCTGGTGCTTTCCTTTCAACTTACTGCTCCATAAAACACCTTCCTGCTTGTGTGGCACCCTTAGAATGCAATTCCTGGTAGAGATTTAACTGATCATACAGAGCAGATATTTCATTCTTCATGCTTTGCACTAAAAAAAAGGATCAGTCAGAGTTTCTTGTTGGTTTTTCTTGCGAGGCAGGTTTTTTTTCCCCCCTGTGTTTATATGCACTTGGAATATGAGTCATGTCGTTACCTTCTGCCTTTTGTAACCTCTCTGCAGAAGAGTTTCTGTTTGGAAACAGCCACGTGTTGAAGGCAAATATTTCTGCTGTTGCTGTTCGTGGTACCTGCTGTATCAGGGATGGTTTGTGATGTGTCTGGGGAGGCAGTGTGGGCTCTGGAGGGGACTGGGATGCTGGGAACACGCTGCTCTGCTCCTTTGTCATCACTGAGATGCTCCCCGGTGGTTTCTAATTCAGGGACTGCAGGGCTACCTGATAAACCTGGGGATGCCAGGGATGTGGAGAAGCAGCAGAACAGGGAGGGGGGAGCAGGCAAAACGAAGGCATCCTGAGGTTTCCTGGAGCAGGCAGGGTTAACTGAGCTCAGTGATGTGGGCTGCAGGGCATTCTTAAAGAGACACTGGGTGCTTTTCTTTCCAGTGGGCAGCAAGCTGCAAAGAAGGCTTTGTTTCAGCCGTGCCAAGGCGTTATCAGAGCGAGGAATCTTTTCTGTCGACTCCTTTAGAGAGACAGAGGGAGCACGAAATGCATCGCAGCAGTGAGATTCTGGAATGGCTTCACCTCCCCCAGCAGAGCTTGAAGGGAGGGCACCCAGCCCCGGGCAGTGCCATGTGTTCCTCTCCCGGAGGGCTGGAGGGCTCCATCCTGCGGCTGCAGGTCCCTCTGTGCGTGTGTTTGCAGTGTGTGTGTGTGTTTGCAGTGTGTGTGTGTGTGTGTGTGTGTGTTTGCAGGGTGGTGTGAAGTCAGGCAGTTGCTCAGGATAAAGGATGCCCCGGTGGAGATGCAGAGGGTTTGCCTGAGTAAGTCCGGGTGGAGGGGCTGGGAGTGTGGGAGGAGAAGCTGAGAAGAACCCTCGTGTTCCCTTCACAGGAGCTGCACTCAGTAGCTCCTTCAGTGGTTGTGATTTCTGGGTGAGCCCAGCATGGGATTGCAGGAATCTAGCCCATCCTGGAAGAAAAACTCAGGCAAAGTTAAGGAAGCCATTCAGGGAGAGAGGGGATGAACACAGTGAGTGTGGGATTGAACATCAGTGGCTCAGGAGGAGTCTGGAAGGTTGAGGTTGGGGTGGTGCTTTGGGGGAAGGCTTTAGGAGGCTGGTTTTGGTCAGGATAATAATGGCTGTGATGGAATCATATGGCATAGGAGTCCCCGTGCTGCAGGGTCCTCTTAGTGCCCTTTCCCTTCTCCCCTTTAATCTGCTCATGGTCCTGAGCTGTTCCAGCCCAGCAGAATGGGAAGTGTGGGGGTAGTGGTGCCAGTGGTGGAGACTGGAGGAGTGGGGCATGCCTGTACCAGGAGACCAGCTGTAGCCCAGCCCCTCCTGGAGAACAAGCAATGTGCATTTTGCTCTCTGCAATGGCAGCTATTGAAGCTTTATCCAGATGCCAGGGAATTCTCTCTTTGTGCTGAGCCTGCAGAGGAGCAGCATGTGGAAGGGTTGCTGCTGAGAGCACAGGGGGGATGTGGCTTTCTCCTGCTGGGAGTGGTGTTGGAAGGATGGCACTTGGTTGTGTTTGGATTGAGGTGAGACTTGGCTGCTGCTTGTGCCCTGGTGTCTGTCTTCTCAATGGAACTGGCAGCACACTGGCATGGTGTTCAGCTGGTAATTAACTCTGTCCTGAAGGGCTAAGGAGGATCCATAGGTAAGGGAGGCAGCACTGTCATGATTCCCCCCCAGGGATGTGGAAGTACTGGCCCTGTCTGCCTCCAGGCTGCCCAGCCCTCAGCATGGGGCTACAGAATAAACAGGGGAGTTGCTTTTATTAGTGCTCAATCATGGGGCATCCATTAATGTTATTGGTGTGTTTGTTAATCTTCATTTTGGAGGGCACTGGCTGCTGTAAATAGGATCTGTCAGTGCAGAACAAGTGCTCCTGGGATAAATCTGCACCAGCTTCTCATTAGTGCACTGGGATAGAACACAGAATGGTTTCAGAGAAAAAGATGTGTTTAGGATCAAGTGGAATTTGACAGGGGAGCTAAGGATATGTGAAGTAATATTTGCAAGAGGTGATTAGAAATTAAAGATGGAGAATTTGTGGGAGGTGAGCTCAGCCAGCCCTTCCCACTGCATCATCCTGAACCAGAGGCTTCCAGATCAGGAGCTGTTACCTGTCCAAGATCCAGGATGCATTTGCTTTGTGCTCTCCACTCATCCTGGCCAGGATGCAGCACCTACCTGTGCTGGTTCTGTGGGTCTTGACCTTGGTCCTGCAGAGCCAAACTGGGGGGATCTTGCTGAAGAAACTGCCTAGAAGGATAGGAGCCACACTAGAAATGCCTGTCCTGTGTGCTACAGGCTCCAGTTGGTGCTGAGCCTCACTCCCTGCTGCCCCTGTGCTGAGATGGTTTCACCTTCCCTGCTTTTGGCTTTCCACGTGCTGATTGTCAGGGCATGGTGCTGAGGACAACAGGTAGGACTCTTGTTTCCTAGGTGAGGTGGGATCTGCTCTTTGCACATGCCTTTAATTCTGTGTGGTTTCTTTTGTGCAATTAAGGAGAGCTAATTAGCTCCTTTTAGTGCAGTCTCCTTGCAGAGGTAGCTGACCTCTTGTTAATCCTGGATTAAGTTCTTACTAAGAACTGGCTCTTTGTGTGTCCCAGTTAAGATGTTGACACTTTGTTCTCTCCCTCTCCTTGTTCTCCTCCTCCCCCTCTTCCTCCCCATGCCTTGGAGCACATGATTGCCTGCCTCCTCCATCCCCCACTGCTGTAGGAATCCATGTGCTCTTAGCAGCCACTGTAGCTTGCTATTGTCAGTTGACAGGGCTGGAAAAAGACTTTTGCTTGATCTGGTACCTTGTTTTCATCAAGGGAGAAGGGAGACTTTTGGTAGTGCTGCTTATTGTGTCCCAGAGTATGGACAGAATCCTGTGGGGTGTGAAGAGTGTGCTATTTTGTGTGCTGGAGGCTGAAGGCTGAAGGGATGAGGCTGAAGGCTCATGGTCTGAGCAGGAGCTAGCAGACACATCCCAGTTGGAGAACTCACCCTGTACAATGCTGTGCAGAACAGCAGAGTCCATAGCTCAAGAGGGTGTCTGGGAGAAAAGCAGCTCCTGTGCCCTGACAGTGCTATGAGCAAAGAAAAAGAAACTTGCCAAAAAGTTAATTACCACCTAGATGCACCAGTTAACCACTAATGCTAATCCTGCTTGCAGATCTTGAGGTTGTAGCACGAGTTTTCCCTGAGGACATGCTTTCTTCATGCTGCTGAATGGCTTTTAGAAGACAAGGCCATGAGCACCTTGAAGGTGTGTCCCCTGGTTCTGCTCTGCACTCAGTTGTAAGTGAGACCTGTTGGGGAAATAACTGTCTCAGTGGTTTGAATTTTTCCAAATAGATCATCTTGAAAGTGGATGAAGAATTCCAGAGGAGGGAGAGATGAGGAGATGGAAGTGTTTTCTGATCCAGGCTGCTAAAGGCTGCTCTGGTGTGGTGGGCAGAGTAAGATTGCTCTCAGGACAGACAGAGTTTCTCTCAAACCCTGGATGCTCAGCCACTGGACTGTCTGCCATGTATCTGTTGTCAACCCCAGGCTTTAATTACCCAGACAGTGCATCATTCCCTTTCACCAGAGATGCAATATGGATGAGTGTGCTTGTGTTACAGCCAGGCAGCTGCAGCCAGCAAACCTGTCTGCATGAGCACTAAAGAGCCTGAATCCCAGCATCCCTGCAGGGAGGGCTTCTGATGGATGGCATTTCACCCTTCCCTGGGGCATTGGAGCTGTGGTGTGTGCCCACGTCATGCAGTGAGTAGCTCAGCACACAAGCCCTCCTGAAGCTGCCCTTCACACATGAAATCATGCCCTAGTTCTTAATTCCTTAACAACACCAGCAGGGCAAGGCCTGAGCCACGTTTACACAAGGAAACCCAGTCAAAATTAAATGTGTTCTGCAGCTCTTGAGCAAAGCAGGAACGAGGAACTTTACATTCAGAAGAGTCCCTAAAGATCCTTTTCTCATTTCAGTATCACCACCATGAACCAACTGTCTTCATAATGACATGAGTGGTGCTGTAAAAACCCAGAAATCTAACAGGAATATTTGCCCTTCTGTGAGTTCTGGGTGGAATTCTGCAGATCTGATCAAGTTTGTAAAACCTTGGAGGTGTTGCATGATTTTTCCAGTTATCCCAACGTTTGTCCTTTGTATGCCATCCAGATAAGCTTGAGAAACTTGTCTCTAGGTGAGTGTTGCAGGTGCTTTTGGAAGCAGAACTTCTGTTTGAATAATCTTGTCTCCTGGCAGTGGGTAGGTCTTAAATTTATGTATTGAATTATCCTAGCACTTCATGACTTGCTTTGAGTCCATTCTTCACAGTCCTAGATCTGAAGTAGCCATTATACTGAAATTTCCTCAGAGCCTTTGGGTCAGTGTAGCTCTCAAGTAGTGAAAAATGTTCTTCAAACCTTAGTAGTAATTCAGAGAAAACATATCCAAATGTGTAGAGGCTGAGAATCACACTTCCAACGATTTTCATGCATCTTTGAAAGCAGTCAGAGAAAAACACTGAAAGATTCATAGACTGCAAAATGAAGTGGGACCATTCAGACATCTCTTCTAAGCCCTGCCAAGTGTGAGGTATAAAACTTGCTTCTGGTTAGAGGTACAGAACAGTGCTGAGGAGAACACAAAACCTTCTGTGAGCCTGTTTGCCACTGATGGATAATCTGGCCTGTAATTAGTTACAGTGGTTAGTTTTGTTTGCTTCCCAAACTGTGTCTCTCTTGTCTCATCAGACTCTGCCCAGCTTCAGCTTTCAGCACTTGGTGCTCTTGTGCTTTCATCTGTTACCCACTGTTCCCAAACTTCTGTTCCAGGCTAGCATTGTCATTCCCTGACCTCCAGGCTGCACTGCATGGATTCACTGGCACTTTTTATTTAGTGGCTTATTTAAGCCTTATTTATTTAAGGCTTTTATTCTGCCTTGCTCTCACCTGAATCCTGCCCAGTTTATCCACGTTGAAACAGGAGGGATTTCTAGAGTGTTTCAGTGGGAATCACACCATCCTTGGCTGTGGAGGTTCCACTGCACTGCACACTGGGAGGGGGAAAGTTTGTGTGTTAGTTACATGGCATTGCCTTCAAACATTTGGTTGCTGAACTTTTGTACAGTCACATGGAAAAAATGAGAAGCTAGAGTGACTCTGCTGATTTGGTTAGTGAGGTTTTGCTGTGTTCTTGTAGTGCTTAGGCTGCTACTGCAGAGATGTTGACGTGGTTTTGGGCACTACAAGGCTAAGGTGTGTGGATTTCTCCAGCTGCAAAACACACCAGGTTTGCTCATCTACACTGAAACAGGGTCCAGTGAATGGAAAGTTAAGGTCTTTAGAAGAAGGCATTGCAAAATGAAGAGAGAGTCTGTGTTGGCAGGTGTCAGGTTGTGTGAAGATGTGATGGTGTGGGATGAGGCCCTAACTCTTACCAGTTATTTCTTAGCTTTACCACTTCTCCAGCCACGTATTTCTTATGTATTTCTTGCATATTTCAAGCCTAAAGTCAGATGTGACTGGGAGAAATGACAGATCCCATTGTCAGCTCTTGTGTTGGGTATCACAATGGTACAGGAGCTATACTGGAAACTTATTCTGCATATAAAACCCATAGATAACCCAGAGTACTTCCACAGGTGGACACTTCAAGCCAAGGGTGTTAATGGAGGAAGCTGTTCCAGAACTTTTGCACTATTTCCTTGCACAGACAAGGTCTGATTTCATATACTGAAAGGAAAAGTGAAAATTAATCAATTGTTTTGCCCTCTTTCATTCCCGCACCTCTGTGATTTTTATTTATATTTATAA
>JANHGL010012664.1:138118-166502 GCA_024611195.1 Ceyx melanurus | reverse complement strand
CTTCCCAGTCAGTGAACTGGTGTGGGGAGACCCCACGTTTGCATTTGCTGCATATCCTCTGTGGTTAGTTGCCACTACTGGAGAATGTTCCTTCCCAGAGCCAGGTGACATATTCAGAATACATTTTTTTTCCAGCATTATTCCTCCATCTAGCAAGTAAACAGAGCACATAGAGTATGGTCCTCTGGATTATCTCCAAATGGGAGATAATCACTTGTCACTACTGTCAGTCATTCATTCGAGTTGTAAAGAGCTGTATTTTTATCTGTAGGTTAATTCTTTTTTCTCTCAAGCTAAGTGGGAACAGTTAGTACATTTCCATGTAAAAGTGCTCTTGTTCTTATGTTGATGCTTTATTGCTGGTTTGGGTTTTTTTTAATATGGAAAAAGTCCAACCAAGAACAATAGTAAGTCTCCAAAGGTTGCAAAATCAAGCACCCTGGTGCTAGAAGCTGCCAGAAATCTGGCTCTTCACATCAGTTCAGTTTGATCTCCCATCTTCATGACTTTTTGCAAGATCCTGCTTATTTCAGCAGAAGGCCCCAACCTTGGACAGTGAACCAGGCAGACTATGCCATAAAGCAAACACTTTCCCTTGTGTTTAAGTCACAGTGGGTATCCAGGAGAGGTAAATCATATTCTTGGCTGTGCTACCACCTTTTGTTGGATGTTTTGTTGGGTGAGATGGTATCATAATGGATGTGTACGAGGTGGCTGAATTATGGTGGTGCCTTGGCAGCGCGAATTACGGCCTTCTCCACTGTAGCTTTTTTTGTTCTGTACTTTGCAACCTTTGTGTTCTTGCAACCAAGCTTTCACATAGTACACATTGTCCTGGAGGACTGGGTAGATCCCTGGGTTTATTTTTAGTGCACTCAACACGGCATCTTGCTGTTCCCTGGCCAGCACAGCTCCCTGTGATCGTGCCTTTCTCCACTTGAGGGCGATGCGACCTGAGGCAGTACACAGAGGCAATTCCCAGGGAAAAGATGATGACAACATTTTGGCATCTAATGTTGAGTGACCAAATGAGGTCTAGGTCTCGAGTTCCCGCTTTATTAGTGGTGATTGAACTGCTCCCTGCATTTACTTGACTGCATTTGTTAGTCATGACTCCTTTCCTACACTAAAGTCTTTGAGATGGCCTCGAGTTTCCTCTATGGGCTCCCAGAACAGTTTCACAAAGGTCCCTGACTGCATCTGCCAGTTGTGTGTGGCTATCCAGTGGTATTAGATATCTAATCAAACAACCAGAGCAAGGCCCAGATCTCTGCTCACAATTAAGGGAGGTTGGATATTTAGCTCGTGTGTAGACAGCAGCATTCAGCTGCCTCCACTTACAGACCTTGTTTTCAAGCTTAGGGTTATTGATGTCATCAAAGAAGGGAAGATGTCCAACTAGGTGTAGAAATGCAAGACCTTTTTGCTAAAGGGACTGTATTCCCACTTCTCAGCTGAACTGTAAGGAAGGCACTTTGTGGGTCAAAATCTCAGATCAAGAAGAAGCTGATGATGTTGACCAGAAATACAGGTGATGCTCTACTGCCAGTTTGTATAGTGAGGCTCTGCCACAAAATATGTGGCAAGGAGTCTGTTTAAAGACCTAAAACTTAGCTTTGTAGAGGACCATGACATGGAAATAAATATATTTGGGGTTTCTGAAATCCAGAAGCGTGCTTTCTTTTTATTGTGTGGGAAAGCTACTTTGCACTCCAGGAGTAAGGGAATGTGCAATGACTGCCTGATAAATGTCAGTTGATCTAAATAATCCACCATAGTTATGTCTGGTTTATCTGTCATGTTTATCAGCATTTACATTTCTTGTTTGCAGCAGGAACAGGAGAGAAATATTATAGATGAAAATATTTCAATCCACTTAAAAGTACATGAAACTAAATTAGCGTTATAGTGGCAACTGAAGCAGACACTGCTAATTAGCAGCAGCTTAAAATACTCAGACAGCAAATGTCTGTAATGAAATAAATAGATCGCTATTGTCTCTAGAAGTAGGGAAAATCTTGTAGGGCACCAGATATCCATGGCAGAAGCTTAGAGCCTCATGCTTTGTTTTGGAGTGTGCCTCCCATGATCACATTCAGAGTCTTTGCAGGTCCATTTCCCTTCCTAAAGTTGATTTTCACACATAACACTTGAATTTTTTGAAGCAGAAGGGTATATATTTAGCCTTACTGGGTATAAGTATTGTTCTGATGTGGTGAGAGCTGCACAGAAAGTACCTCTTTTTGAGGTAGGGAGGACAGGAAAAGATCAAGTCCAAGGTATTGGAGCAGAGCCCAGAACTATATATGCTTATCTCCTCTAAACCAGTTGAAGTTTAGACCTGTAACAAACTGTTGGATCCTAAAATACCTTTATTCTAGTTCCTTGGATCTGGTCATCACCTGTAGGCTGATAAAAGAACACTTCAGTTGAGTTACATTGGGCAAGAATTTGGTTTGCTTTAGGAGGAAAAAGAAAGCTGCAGTGCTTTCTTAGCAATTCATTTATGTGTTAGTGGTTTAAGAAAATGGTTTGTGAATCATTGGGTTCTTCTGCGTGTCTATCTCATTTCTCAGAGAGACAAGGTACTTATGTTCTCTTAGCCTTTGTTATGGGACAAAAGTAATAACTAAAGGGAATTAGTAAAGGAAAAACAAAATCTAATGGTGAGATTTCACACTGGCCTGTGGACCTCACTCCTACAGGATTGCAGAGAGGCCAAGAGCTGGGCAGGGCTCATGACAACTGGAAAATGTCTGTCTCTGCCTTGGTAATTGTACTGGGTCTGTCAGAGGCAACCCTTCCCAATGCATTTTGTGGAGCTCCCTGACCTTGGCAGTGGTCTTGCATTTTCTCTCCAGACATGAGGCAATAGTTCTGCTTACCTGCTTACCAGTGAAGCTGTCCAGAAAGCCCTGGCACAGTGATGGCTGACCCTCCAACCATCTGCCAGCAACAGCAGGAGCTTTCTGGCTGCCTTGTTGTGGGAAGCACATGGCGACATTCTCACAAGAGGGACTTCTGCTGAGCAATCGCCCTGCAAAAGCTGAATTTACTGGCTATGTTTTAAAAGCTTCCACTGCAGTGCTGAAGGTAATGGGAATAAAGGTTCCTGCTGGCCTGCCTGCTGCTGATTTGACATCATGCCACGTGGGGGAGTTGTTGGAAATAGGCAAATACTACAGAAAAAAAAAAAAAAAAAATATTAAAAAGACTACTCTGAGTTGAAAGGGAGGAGAACCAGGAAAGGAAATACCTTAGGCAGAGAATTACTACTTCTGTATCAAAGCCAGCAGCTCCTTCCTTTAATATTTAACACCCAGGAGAGCTGAGGGGGAGGATGCTAAGAATGGGTGAATTTTTTCAAAGGCACCCAATTTCTAGTGATTTTTTTCCTTGGGTGTATTTTTCTAGCGAATATTCAGGTTGATGAGAAATGTGACTTTTGGTCATCAGCAGCACATTTGCACATTCAGCTTCAAATTGCAGAATATTTTCAGCTGGAAAGAAAAGTGTGGAATGTGGCTGGAAAAGGAGGTGGCACTGACCCCTACAACCAAAATCCAGCACTTGCTGCTGCTGCTGCTTTTTTCTTGCTAGAAGCCAAAGCAGAATGTTTCACTCTGGATCAAATGTGTTGTTCAGGTTGTCGGGAGAAGGCAAAAGGAGGTGGGTGGCAGATTTTTTGCCGTGTTTAGCAGCCTAAAGAAGGGCTATGCAGAAGTACAAGGCAAAAGAAGATTAAATGGACACAGGCTGCAGCAAGGGAAATTCCTTTTGGTCATAAGAGAAAGCATCTTTCTCATGAGAGCACTAGAAGAGAAGCTGAGAAGTCTCTATCTTTGGAGATAGCCAAAGCTCAGAGGAGCAAGGCCCTGAACTAGTAGATATGACCTTGAACTTAGACCTGCTTTGATCAGAGCATAGAACTAGAGACCTCCGGAGGTCCCTGACAACCCAAATTAGTCTCCAGTTCCTTGAAGCTGGGACTTGATTGAATAAAACGAGGAAGAAAAATATTTCCCCATTTCCCCTCATTCCTTTCCCTTCAGCACAGCTGGAGGCTGATGTTCTTGTGCTTTGCTGTGCTTTTTACTTTTAGTACCTCTGGCCTGTACAGGGTACTAATATCCATTTCAGCTGCTTTGCTTAATCAGTTAAGCTAGTTTGAAGTTATTTCGGTCCCCAGCGATGCCGTCTGCGCCCGTGACAGGGAAATCAATTGCACTTCAACAAGAAGCACTCTTATTGCATTGCCAGCACTTGTGGGGGAAGTCTTTTGATGCTAGAGGGATGGGGAAACAAATAAGACAAAGGCCAGACAAGGTACAAGGTAGATGTACAAGCTCACCAAGGGAAAGACAACAAGAAGTTGTTATTGGGAGGGTTGAAGCTGATGGTCAGAGTGGCATGGAATATGCACAAGGATCTGCTCCCTCTCTCTGCTCTCTCTTCACCCATTTTGTTGGTAGGAATAGTATATCCTGAGGTTCCAAGACTGGTTTCAGGCTATAGGAAGCCAGTCTTGCTATCCAAACCAGCACAGTGACTATTCACCTCTATCTGGTAAGAAGCTGTGTCCAGGTCTTCTTAGAAAGGAGAAGCAATATTTATTTCTATTTTTCCCCCCCCCCATTTGAAGGTATTGTGTAGGAATTCAAGAGACATGCTTTAGCTTTGGGGCAGGAAGGTGTGGGGTGTTCCTCTTGCTGCAAAAACTTTAAGCATTTTGGACTTCTTAGTTTATATGGGGCTTGGCTCCTGCACCAGAGGCAAGAAAGGGAAGCAGTCCATTGCACTGGGTGTAAACAGGGCAGATGCATTAATAGTGCTTATCACAAGTTTGGATTCCATGGGACTCTGGGCCTGATCCTACTTGCTGACTCCAGTGGGAAAGTCCGTAGGCTGCTTTTGTTTGTCCTGAGGTCACCTCCCATCCTTGTAAGTACCTGAAGATTTAGGCCAGAATGAAGTTAAACAAAACACTTGCTGGCATGTGTATCTTTTTTCTGCACTGGCAAAAGCCCAGTTTGAGTATATCCAGAAGGCTTTTGTCCCAAATATTTGCTGCTAAAAGGAACTGCCGGGTGTGACCCGGGGGCCTTCTCTCCACCTCTTTGCCTGAGAGAGATAGAGAACAATGCAAGGGAGCGGGACTTCCCGCCAGGCTGCTCTCCGCCTTGGGAAGGGATGAAAGAAAACGAACCCCAGACAGCAGCTGTCCTTTATATTACTTAATACAACCCACTGTGGGAGGCAGGAGAAGAACCTGTAGTGGATGGGCCAGATGAAAGCTCCTCTGGGGAACAGTCCTCCTCCAGCTCTTGGAAAGGACTGGGATGTGGAGTGGCCAACCCTCGGCCACATGCTGGGTTGCTGCAGCCAACTCAAACCCTGACTTGCTGTGGGTTGTCCCATCTGCTTTTACTTCACTGCAACCTGTGAGGAAAGGAGGAAAGCTCATCCTTTGTCATTTATTGGAGGAGGGTATATTTCCTCTGGAGTTTTTGAGTCCTCCAGTGAATCACGGAGAATGCTCTATTCCTGCTCAGAGCTGCTCTTCTGTGGTTTCAAAAGAAACTGTGCAAAAATGTTCCTTCTTTTATTTGTAGAGTCTGTTCCAGTAGGACTTATTGGTATCTCTCCTCTTAAATTCAGATACTTTTTCCTGTCTTGAAGGTAGCTGGTAATTGACTTAGAGCTGCCTCTCCACAGGAAATTACAGTATCACATTCCCTTTTATGTTGCTCCGTCGTGGAATCATTCCCATGGATTTCAAGGAAAAGGAAGAATTAAAAGGTGAGAGCGGGATAGAAATCTACTTCTGGTCCCGAGTCTGCTGCTGCTTGCCCTGAGGGTCAGAGAGGCTCAAGAGCGATGTTATGGTCATCACAGCCCATGTAGGGGACCTTCCCTTGTGTCTAGAGAACTATTGTTCCTGAATTTTTCTTGAAAGGTCACTTTTGCTTTTGCAAATGGAGTTTGCGTCTCCTTATCTGTTTCTGGTGAAAGAAATATTCTTGTGTTCAACCCTGGCTATATTTCCAGCCCCATGGTGTAACAAGAGCCAATCTTGGTCACCTTGAGTGCCCATGCATAAAGGTATCTCTGCACCTTCTTGTGGCTTGCATCTCTCTGTGGCTTTCACGACCACTGAGCAGTGAAGGGGAAGACAGCTGCGAGGCTCAAACCCCATTCTTGCTAAGCAAGAAGCATACTAATAAACCTAGAGGAGCAGGCAGCCAATGCTAACTGCATTAGCTACAAATAGAAGGACTAGCTAGGGCAAAACTGATCCCTGGAGATTGTCAGAAAGGCTGATTCCCCCCTGGAACTGGGTTATAGAAGCAGGTGTAAGGAGCTGGTTTTATGAGCAGTGCAGCAGCAGCTGGAGGCCCCAGCACTGGATCAGGTTTCTTGGCTTGGCCCAAGATTCTACATTACCACAGGGATTGCCAGGGATGCACAGTCTGTTCAGATCAGACAAGAACATCTGCCTTCTCACGCTGCCCTCTGCGGACAGCCCATCAAAACTGGCCCTTGGTGTCATTCTGATGGAGCTCAGCACCATTGACCTCTGAGATAATTTGGTCCAGTGTGCTGTGAAGTGTCGGAGCTGCTGGGTCTTGAACTCTCACAGCCACAGCTGTGGCAGGGGAGCTGGAGGAGGAGAGGTCTTTGTCATTCATTGCATGATTACACCTTCCCTCTGAGGCTTCAGCAAGTGAAGCAGCTCCCACCCAGCTATAAAAGGCTTTTTCCTTGGGCTGTGTGCAGATGGAGACTTGCTGTGGACCACATGGCTGTGCCTATAGCATGTTGCTTCAGCATCTCCAGACTGACAGGGATACTTATTTGGGTCTGTTCCCTTGCATAGCTCTGCTGTACTTCTTTCTTCTAATACGTTGGTGGTGAAAGCCAGGAAGTCTGACCTGATAAATGCTTGTGATAGGAATTTAGACAGAAACGAAGCTGAAGCATCCATGCACATGATAGCCTTTTCCTTCTGTAAGCTGGAAGACTGGTGGTCTGTGGAAGCAGCCTTCACACTCTGACCAGTTTGAACATGGCCCAGTATTCCACAAACCCCTGTGCTGTATCATCAACCAGCATTTGGTGATGGGCCAGCACTGTCCAAGTCCTCCAAGCCATTTTCGAGTGGGCACAATTTGTCCTCTGGCACGTTACAGAAGAGCACAGAAGTCCCAGAGCTGACACACAAGATGACAGTGAGTACTGCCAGCCTGTGGTATAAGGAACCCTGTATGTCACGTGGGCAATGTTACGATGCTCTGGTCTGAGCACACTGATTCAGCTCTGCACTGAACAGCAAAGCTGCAGAGAAACTTCACACCAGCAAACTCCAGTGAAGAGGAGGGGCAATTTCTAAGTAATTGGAGTTCCTTGAGGTTTCAGGTCAAAGTGTCATGTCTTTTCAGCTAGGAGGCTGTTGAATAAAAGGCTATAGCCATTACACAGAGGTATAAGTTAAAGCTGTAACTCCCGGGACTGTGGCTGAATGATCAGGCAGGGGCTGCTGAAGAGCTGTGATATGAGACGAGCTGACCCTGAGAGCAGCTCAGCAGGGAGGCATGTGCTGTTGGGCCTGGCAGGGTGGGTGAGTGCTTGGGAAGCTGTAGTTTTATCTCCTCTGAGATGCCTTGGCCATATGTACAGGACGTGGAGTGCTGCCAGAGCTGGAGAAGTTGTTGCCCTGAGTGGGGGGAGCAGAGCTACAGGGACTGAGAGGAGGCTTTGGCAGGTCTGTTGCAGAATGTCTGGGTTGGCTGCTCAGGAGCTGTGGGAAATGTGTGCTATCAGTCTACGGGGAGACCTTCAGGGCTGGGAGCAGCCAGGGAGGGTGTGTGCATCAGCTCCATCTCAACTGGTGACATACTCAGGTCCTGAATGTGGGCTCCCATAGCAGCATAAGACTGTCCGTGCTCTTGGATGATGAGCACAGTCCCTGGCACGGTGCTTCTGGCACTTCCCAGGTGATGCTCAGGCACTGTTTGGGGGTTATCACAGCCTGGAGACATCCCTGGCAGGCAGCAGCAGTATGGCTGTTGTTTTTTGAAGGACAAGAACATCTTGGCACAGTTGGCATCTATTTTGCTGCTGCATCCTACACCTCAGAGCTGCAAAAGGGGGTCGAGCCCACCCTGTTGGCTGGCGTAGCCAGGCAATTGCCAGGATGCCAACTGGGGTCTGGCAGTCAGGGAACTCCTGGCTGTCCATCATGTGCTCCAGCCACTACCCATAATGGCCTCCTAGAGATGTGCCTGCTCATTTATAGCCACCCTGAACCCTCCCCGGCTTGTGCCGGGTTAACACGGACACTCCCCAACCCAGCAGATGCTCGGGAAAATTCAAACTAGGTGGGATCCGCACTGGGGAAATAGCAGAGGAGCGCTCCGCGTTGCTAGGCTGATCTCCTGCATTCATCCCGCTACTTACAGCTTCACCCTGATTTAAATACCCTGATTTAAATACCCTGCCAGCGGTGCAGCCTTCAGGGCTCTCAAAAACCGCATCCCTCCTCTGAGCAAAAAAAAAATCCAAGCTGCCAAATTTCCCGGTGCCACCTGGGGTGGCTTGAGGGGAAAAAAAAGCCATGGAAAAAAAACAACCACACAACCCTGCTGCTGGCTACTGCCCGACGGTGCAGCAGAGCTGCAGGCTCGGCATCTTCTCGGGGTTCTGGCAGAGTTGAAATTGATGAGTAACAGGGCTGAGGAAATCAAAGAAGGTTCTTCCCTGCGCTGCCCCGGGGAGCAGGAAATTCCGCACGGGGAGCGCGCCGAGGTGAACAAAGCGTTAAAGGCGGGGAGAGCAGCTGCCGCTGACCTTCTGGTCCCAGCACCGCTAAACAAAGCTCCTGTTACAGCTGAACTTTAGTACCAACTTCTGCTGCTCCAGGGATCCTCGCAAAAGTACACGCCGAGCTGCAGTTACAATCGTAGGATGGTAGGGGCTGGAAGGGACCTCTGGAGATCATCAAGTCCAACCCCCCCTGCCAGAGCAGGGTCACCCAGGGCAGCCCACACAGGAACAGATCCAGGTGGGTTTGAAAGTTTCCAGAGAAGGAGAGTCCACAACCTCAACCTCTCTGGGCAGCCTGTTCCAGGTTCTGTCACTCACAGTGAAGATTTTGCTGATGTTGAAGTGGAACTTCAGTGTTTCACCTGCTGCTGTTACCTCTCATCACAGGGCACCAGAGCCTGGCCCCTTCTATGTGACACCCACCCTTCAGATACTTGTCAACATTACTAAGATCCCCTCTCAGTCTTTTCCAGGCTAAACAGCCCCAGGATTCTCAGCCTTCCTTCATAAGAGATGTTCCAGTCCCTTCATCATCTTCCTAGCTCTTAGCAGGGTGCAGCTTTGGAGAAGGGCAGAAGAAAGAGGATGGGAAGGGGTGAGGTGAAACCCATGGAGCACACCCTGTCCAGGCTCTCACAAAAGCCATGCTCTGCTCTAGGCAGTAGTTGAGGACTCCTGAAGTTGAATGGTGCTTTCAGACCAAGGTTTTCAGTAGCTATTGACTGATGAATGGCTTTGAGCAACTTGGTCTAGTGGGAGGTGTCCCTGTGTCTGTCAGGGAGCTTGGAACTAGCTGATGTTTAAGGTCCATTCCAACCCAAAACATTACATGATTCTTCAATGATATATCCACCAAAAGCTTTTTAATTTCCACTCAGAATTTTGGCCTTCACAGCCTGCAGCAACCAGTTCCATGGATGAATTGTGTGCTGGGAAAACATCCTTTCTTTTGTGTCTAAAATGTGCTTAATTGCATGTTTTCTGAGTGCTCCTGGGACTTCTTATATGGGATGTAATGAGCAACTGTTTAATATCCATATTTCCCTCCTTATTAATAGTTTTACAATGTCTAATATCCTCAGAGAATTCTTTCCTTCTGGGTGAGAATTCAAAGCCATTCATTCTCTTCTCACATGAGAGCCTTCCATAGACAACACTGAATGCTGAGGATCCTTGCTGTCCCTCTGCATTATTACTGCAGATAGCAGAACTGGAGACACCTTGCAGGAGAGGTGTCACAGGTATGGTCCAGGCTTTTAGTGGGACATAAAGATACATGACAAATGTATCCTCCATTGGAGATGATGTTGGAATGACACCCCAGGGGGGGAAAATAAATAAATAAATGCATTTCCATATGACACTCAATAAGAAAGATAAGGCAGACTGGACATAAGGCATCTGGAGTCTCCTTGTCTTTATTGAGACCCCCAAACTGTGAGGAAGAAAAGAATTTATCCTGTGGATTAATAAATAAGACTCAGCCAACTTAGATGAGTGTGAAGAATGGTAGTGGTATGCATTAAACAGGACAAACAAGCAACAAGTTTGGGTTGAAGTAACAAGATTATCTTGATGTATTCTGCATGTAGCTCAGTTCAGTTGTGGTGCTCAATTTTGACACTTGGAGCTTGAAATTTTCCCTTTCTCTGTGCTTTTTATGCACATACCTTACAGTGTGGTCAGTGTTTTTGCTGCTCAGGTCAGGAGCTCTTCTGTGCCTTGTCCTTATTGCTCCTGGCCTGTTGCACAGACAGCAGGGTGAGGGAGGTGGGAGCTGTGTGGTTGCTGAAGGTGGATGTTGTTCCACAAGTGTGCAAGCATCTGGGGATGTAAGGTGGGAGGCAGGTTTACCTGTACAGAATACATGTTGATAGGGATGTGTTTGAGGTCAGCTCATTGCTAATATTGTTTCCAGGGCCTGGGGAAAGCAGAGAGCCTGGAACAACAGGAATTTTATTGCTTAGGAGCTGGGTGACTCTTTGGGATTTATTTTTTTCCCATCCCAGTGGTAAGAAGTATCCCAAGGTGGTTGAGGACTCAAGTGTGTGGCATGCAGGCCCTTAAGGAATAAAAGAATGTGCCAATTAACACATTGGATCGTTTGGGGCATGTAATGCCCTGTCTTGGCATGGTTGGTAGCTTCAAGAAAGTGATGAGGAACAGGGGATTTGTACAACACTGCTCCTGCCAGCAGGTCCTCTGAGTTTTTAGCAAAGTGTTTGTGGATTTAGTCCCTCTGAGGCAGGACAACCCCTAGATCCCTTCATCATCCAGCTAGGAGAGGCAAGAAACAGTATTTTTAACATATATTTCTTAAAAAACTATGTGTTTTGGTTTGGGCAAAACCACCTTCTGTGGAAATTGGTTTCATCAGACCCTCCTCTAGGCAATATTTATTACTTGGGGTGGCTTTTCACCTTCAGACTCAGCTTGTGCCTCAGGATGTCCTTGGAATGGAGCAGGACTTGGAAATTGCTTTGGTTACACCACAAGTGAGAGTTGCAGTTTCCACTTTGCAGGAAGAATTTGTGGTTGAGGCCACAAAGTCTCATGCAAGAAGAAAAGTGCCTTGCAGAAGAAGTCACTTTGGGAACTTGGAGGCTGTGAGGATGTTCCTTCCCCTGCCAGGACACCCACAAACAAAGCTCTTCTCCCATCAGGAGGAAGGCAATGCTGTGTAGAGTTGCCAGGGCTTCTGGCTGAGTCACATCATCCCCGGGTCTTTGTCCCAGTTCCTGGGACTTCATGAATCCTCACCTTTTGAAAACCTGTGAAGCTGATGGCTGCTGGGGAAGACTTGAAAGCATGATGCAGGCATCATTGGAAAGCTTCAAGCCTCAAAATTTACATTACAAGCTGACACTTCTTGGTGTCACAAACCTGCTGCGGGTGTGTGAGAGGAGGTGGGCAGTGGCACTAGTGCTTTTAGCAGCAACATTGACAGAGCCACTGTGGTCCAGGGCTTCATGTGCATTTGCTCTGGGATAGCATCTCATCCTGGAGAATGGTCTCCTGCAGGTGCTGCAGAAGTGCTGCATGAGCCCACTCTGCCCCAGCGTGCTCCTGGTCCCAGTACAAGGGCTCTGACCAGCTGATTCTTCTCCCCATCCCTCAGGTTGCAGCTCCCCAACCTCGTCTTCCTGGCTTATCAAAGCTGATGAAGGTGGGGGCCTTGCTTGGGTGGCTGGGATGCAGTTATCTCAGCACTTCCCAGAGGATTTGAGGACGCTGTGGTGGTCCTGTTCCTTCCCAAATCATTGTGTCTGGAGGAAGGATGCTGTAAGCAGAGGTAGAACAGACTTTTAGAGAGGTGCCTGCAGCGTGTTGAGCCTTTTCTCCATGGGTGCCTGTCAGGAGAAATTGCTGCAGCTTCTTGGGAGATTTCTTCCCTCCTTCTGTTAGATCCGTGTGTAACCAGTGACAGACTGGTATGCTGGGCTTGCATGTACCTGGGATACAGTGGGAGTCGTTTTGGCATGTTTGGAGCTCACGTCCATCATCCCAGGTCAGGAGGAATTGCAGGCTTGGTTGCACTGCTGCCAGTATTTGTCAGGAGCTGAAATCGTGGGCTCGGTGGCAACGGTGGCCAAGTTTCCAATCTGGTTGATGCTGTGGAAAGCTGCCAGGACTGAGTCCTCATCCAAGACCTTTGGGAATGTGCCTGAGGACTGGCTCATCCCTGTTTCACACCGCCCACAGGCCGCCCTGTGCTCTCCACGTTCCCCCCCCAGGGCAGCCGACTCCAGCAGGACACTCCATGCAGCCGTAGGAACAGAAACCTGGGGTCTCCCTGCCCGCCTAGGGGCATCCCCCTGTAAAGCTGGCATGAGGAGCCCTCAATTGAAAAATGGCTTTGAAGGCTGCCAGACAGAGGCTCAGTGTGACCCTGTGGTGCTCGGTCCTAAGGATGAGGTTTTGGGTGTTTTCTTTCTTTTTTAATCTCCAAAATCAATAGTCTGGACTGTGCAGCCTGGACAAAAAGAGTATGGAAGATGTACCCCAAAGCCAAACCTCACAGTTGCTCTGGACATCATGAGTTACCAGTAGATGCACGACTAGCAGGAGAGAGGATGGGGAGAGCAGAGGTCCATTAGAGATTCCCTACCTCCAGCATATGGCTAATTAAAATTTCTAATTAAGGCACTGTGGGGGTGAAGAAAGGAAGCTCTTGGCCGAAAGTCCCCCTCCTTTTTCTGCATTTCCTTCGATAGCTTTATAAATTTTCCCCCTAAATTAACTAATTAATATCACCTAATCAGTTAATAGAATTAGCTAATTAGATTGCTTAATGGAATTTCTGAAGAGCAGATTTAGAAGCTCTTAAGGAGACTTTAATCACTTTTTATCTGGGAAGCAGGGCAGCACTCTCTGCATTTGTTCAGTAACTTGGAGCAACCGCTGTTATCAGCAGAACATTTCTGAAGATCATTCACTGGGTTTCATCCTGCTCCAGGGTCCTGGCCACAGTCACCCAGGCCTGAAAGGGTGGGATGAGCCTTGCAGACTTGCCCCTCCAAGTTACTGCTGCCTGTACCTGATCCCATCAAACCCCTCCCTTCTCCAGTGCCCAGCACCAATGGATCCAGAAGGGTAGAGCACAGGGAGGTACCTGCGCTCCCTGCAGCACCTGGGGTGGTTTGATAGCCCCTGGCAGCTCCAAGGCTGCTTGGCTGGTGGTGTCTGGAGTGGTGGTGGGTGATGGCAAATCACTCCCTCAGCCACTGCAGCCCTTCTGTTGGCAGAGGGCAAAGTTTTCTCCCAGTCCCTGCCACAGCAGGATGCAACACACACAAACACACACACAGAAACAAGCACACAGATGCACACAAACACACACAAACACAGACACACACAAACACAGACACACACACTCAAACATACACAAACACACACAGACACAAACATACAAACACACATGACACAAACACACACAGACACACGCACAGTTTTACCCCCTGGCATATGAGTTCATGAAAATGATAGGAATATAATTCCTTCTAGCTCTCTGTGGAAATTTCTTAACCTGTCAGGTGGATTTCTTTTCTACTCCCTTGGCAATGGCAAAATTTATTTCACTAGGAGTACCAAAATTCTGCTGGGAAATTAAACTTCAAACAGCAAAATAGGCCAAAAATGCTTAAAAACTGCTGGATTAGACCATCCCTACCAGTGACTAGTTGCATAGAGAAAAGCCAAAAAACAGGAGAAAAAAAAAGGCAGTATTTCCATGGGACACTTCAGGGCTTTAACAATGAATTTCATAGAGTCTTTCTGAGGCAACTTGTCTTTAGCTCTAATAACTCCTGATGATTTTTAGGGGGAACTTGCCTAATTCCTCTACGAGTCCTTGTGCATTTCTAGCATCCAGAACATCCAAGGAGCAAGGAGCTCCACAGCTCAGCTCAGTTGGTTAATGAACCACATCCTCCTGTTTGTTTAAGCAATCTGCCTGTTAGTTTTACTTGGTGATCTCTAATTCCTGTTCTGATGGAGATCATGGACACCTGGTCCTTGTTTATCTTCTTTGAGCCACCGATGAGCTTTTAGACATCATGTCCCTTTCTTTCCCCAGTGCCTTTCAAAGATAGACAAGTCCCAGCTAATTTGAGTGTTGCACAGTGTGTTATACAAAGGGTTTCCATAACTGTGCTATATTTGTCCATTCTAGATACTTGATATTCAGCAAAGCTAGCAAACTTCATGAAGACTTCTGAAAAACATGCTAATATGTGAATATTTTAGACAGGTGGAGAATGACATAGTAGAGGTACAGTGAACACAGTAGGGATGTAGATAGAGATTTTAACTAAAATGCTATTCTCCAAATAACATCTCCTATTTGTACTGATTTCTAAGAAAAAACAATATTTTTAATTTTCTTTTTCCTCTTGGAAACTGAATACCTCAAGCAAGTTGTTTGTTGCTGAAGTCTTGCTCAGGGATTGTATTCTGACCCAGCATAAAATGGTTAATGCTGGAAAGTTAAAATATCCCTCTCCTGGACATTCCTCTGATGTGTCCGTTTTCACAGGCTCTGATTCCTGCACTCCTTGAACATGTGAACATTTTCTGCTTTCCAAAACTGCAACCTTATATTAACTTTCCCCTAGTTGGGTCACTAGTAAAGCTGTGTAAACAAATGACCTGTAGCCATAATCTTCTTCAGTTCCCCCTATTGATTTCATTCTGCTATTTGCCTGCCAAATATTAGCAAATCTTCCCTCAGAAACGGAGAAACTTTTGAATTCTTCTTAGAGTGAGTCAGGGGAGACTGGAAACACCCTGCTAGTATCGTATGATCGTAGCCTGGGGCCAAGGAAACGTGCTGGTTTTGGCTGGGAGAGAGTTAATTCTCTTTATAGTTGCATGTGTGGTGCTGTGTTATGGATTTGTGATGAAAACAGTGCTGATAACACACCAATATTTTAGTTCTTGCTGAGCAGTGCTTGCACAACCTCAAGGCTTCTGCTGCTCCTAACGTTGCCCCACCAGTGAGCAGACTGGGATTGCACGGGGAGTTGGGAGGGGACCCAGCTGGGACAGCTGCTCCCAACTGATCAGAGGGATATCCCACACCATATGACGTCATGCTCAGCAGGGCAAGCTGGGGGAAGGAGGAAGAAGGGGGATGTTCAGAGCGATGGCATTTGTCTTTGTCTTCTCGTGGAGCTCTGCTTTCCTGGGAATGGCTGAACACCTGCTTGTCAGTGGGAAGTAGTGGATGAATTGCTTATTTTGCTTTTGCTTTCCCTGTTAAACTGTCTTTATCTCAACCCACAAGTTTTCTCACTTTTACCCTTCTGCTTCTCTTTCCCATCCCACGGCAGGGGGCAAGCGAGTGGCTGTGTGGAGCTGAGCTGCTGGCTGGGATTAAGCCATGACAGGAAGACAAACACGTTGATATGGTTAATAAAACTTCTTCAAGAAATACCAGCCACGATACTTGCTGATATTTTCATTTTGAAAGCCTATCTTTCACAGTATCAAGGGGACAGCAATCAGGTGGACCAATTCACTGCTGCATCTGGAAAGCCTTTCATGCCATGACTCCAACGAGTAGAGCTGCTATGAAGTGGCTTCCCCAGGGACTAGCCTGACTCCACCACTGCTTAAGGTTCTGTGTAAGTCGTTTTACAGCAATATAGAATGTATAGAGGTGAGGAACCTTTTATGACATTACAGATGACACAGTAATTTGAAAGCCAGCAAATAAGAAAGATATGGGTGACTCAAACTGAGAGATATGGATCATATACTTAACTGGTCATGGTTCAGCAGGATGCTTTTAGTCTGGCTAAATTGAAGGGAATCCCTCTGGGAGTGAAGAATGCAAGGCTGTGCTTACAGAGAAGCAAGCTCTGTGTTTGAAAGCAGTGTCTTGAGGAATGACTTCAGGGTCATCTGTGATAACCTCTTAAGATGAGCTCTCTCTGCAATGCCATGGGGAAAAAAAACCCTAAAGAGGTAATCTTCAGATCAGTTAAAAAGGTAGGTAATATCAGCTGGGACAGGGAAATCACAGCCTTGGGAGGAGAGGTGAGCTGAGTCCAGACATGCTGGGAGAACAAGCATGAAGAACAGATCAGAGGGACACCCAGAGCTGGACAGTAGTATCTAGAAATCAAAGAAATTCAACCTGGTACTAGATCTCATCTGCCTAAGGCTGGAGACAAGAGAAACACTGGGCTCTCTGGAGTGCAATGCTGGGCTGGGCTTCTCTAGACAAGCTGCCAAGTTTATGCTGTAGCTCTGAGGAGACCTTATTTAAGTGTGGAGCTGGAGGTGGCCTCTGGACCAGTGAAGCTCTATCTGTGATCCCCAGTTCTTTTCAGGTCTGGCAGCTGTTGCTGATCCACAGTAAGATAAACCTGATGAGCTTCAGGCCATCCTGAAGCGTGCCAAGAAGGAATCCTGTGCAGGAGTCTTTGGGTTTCATAAGAAACCAGTTGATGACTTGTTGACTTGTGATGCAGGAGGCCACTTAGATGAGCCAGGGCTCACTTACACCAGAGATTCCTGCTGTGGGTGCAGAGATCTGCACACTCACATGCACATGAGTGTGCAGCTACGTGTCCCCAGCGTGCTCAGCCCCACTGGTGATGTCCAGGGCAGCACCACGACTCCACCCTTCACTCTGCCAGAGGGATTTGTTGGGTTTTTTTTCCCCCTCCTATTCATTTGCCCTTCAAATTCTTTGAAGCACACGATTTATGCAAGAGGGAGTTGGTTGCCTTTTGCTTCCCCCGCCAAACAAAAGGAGAAGGCAGAGAGACACGACTGTGTATATACAGAAAAAGCTCCAGAACAACCACCTCACAGCTGACAGCCCAGACAGGGTGTCCCCTGGGGAAAGGAAGGCATTCTATTAACTGTGATACACTAAGGAGCCTTGTGCATACATCACTTTCCAAAATGTTTTTAAAAGTTCATTAACTTGCAGGGGAAAGTTGTGGCTGCATCGGTTGCCCCCGAGGCATTTTCTCCGACTCTTGGCCCTGGCTGGGGAATACTTTGTTGATTTAGACGGGTCTATTAGAAAGTGTAAGTCCTCTGGGATATCTAAAAGGCAAAGCTTCGCTCTCCTGAACATTTCCTTAGTGCAGCACTTTAAAAACTGCACGGGAAGCAGCCTTTGAATGCCTTGCTGCTTTTTAACTGCTGGACTTTCAGCTTGAATGTTTCAACTTGGTTAGTAACCTGTAAATGACACCAATAAAAAGGAGCCTGAATGAGGAGGGAGGAGAAAAAGAAGCTGATCAGATCCATCGCAGCATTTCTGCTGCTTCTGGGAATTTGTTTCCAGCCAGTAATAAAAACACCTGGCACCCAGTGAGGACCATGTGCTGGGAAATTGGATGTGACCCTTTTACCCAAGGGAAAAGTATTTTTTTCTTTTTCCGAGGGAGGGATTATGTCTATAATACCAGAGCAGGGAAAATAGTGGGGTGATATACATTCAGGGTTGTCTCAAATGCTTTTAGGAGGTGTTCTCCCAGACCAGCACTCTCAGAGCTTCTGATGGTGATGAAGCATCTCCTCCTCCCACTGCCTCACAAGGTTGAGAGCCCATGGAGGACATGGGGATGTAGCCGCAGTGCTGGGTGTTTGGGACCCACTGTCCTGAGCTCTGCTGCTGTCACCAGCCAGAGAGCTTTTGCTGATGTTGATCCTGGGGCTGATGGAGAGGAACTGGAGAAAGTCCTGGTGACCCAGGCAAGGCCTGTCCTGAACACATGCCCTGGTGAAACGGTTAACTAGTGCTGGCTGCAGCTTTTGAGAAGATAAAAACAGACCCTTCTCCCTCTTGCTGCCAACAAACAATGTTCTATTTTTGTTCCTATTTTTTTTCATGACCCCAACCACAAGAATTTCCTCAGATATTGTATTTTTCCTTCCTTTTAATTATCTTGTCCTCCAATCTGACCACTGCAATATTAGACAAAGAAGAGGATTACAATAAGGACAGACACAGCCAAGCTGAAAGCGAGAACAACACAAACTGTTTCCTAAATATATTTAATGTATTTTTTCTTTTTCTTTCTTTTTTTTTTTTTTTCTTCTCAATCAGACTAAATATTGCTTGGTGGCCAAAGAAAAACTGCTGCATTTTTCTGGCTCTGACATTCGTTGTGTGCCATTAAGCCTTATACATATTTATTTAAAATATTAATGCAGATGACTGAGCGCTGCCTGGCTGATAAAACGTGTTCATCAGACACTTGGTGCACATTGTCTTCTGTTGCTTTCCCAGCCTCGTTCAGGGGGCCTTGTTGGAAGGAAAAATATGCTGGAGCCTAAAGGTTTGCTTCCTACCCTATAGGAATTTTTTAATTACCATTTTGACAGAGAACAAGTTTAACTGGCTCTTCAGCCACAGACTATAAGGTCATTGCTATCACAGACTGTAAAGAAGATACAAAAAAAATGAGGTAATAAAGTATATGGGCTGTGTATGTCTGGTAATTTAGCATTATTCTTGTAACCCTGTGAGTCACCTGTGACTAATTTAAAAATGCTGATGCACTTAGATGAAAGCCACAGTAAACCACCTAAATCAGAGTCTGAGAGCAGTAAACACTGGGGGTGGGGAGGAGGATGGAGATGAGGAGTGGATCCAGGCTTTTATCTGAAAAGATGCAATCAAGATGTGCCTTCAGCCAGGGGTTTGGAGATCCTGACAAGCTGCCTGCTTTGCACAAGTATCCCAACGTGCTCTTCACCCCCCCTGTGTCTGCACGGTGCCTGAGTGCTGTCCCACCAGCAGCTGAATCAGATCAAATTCAGAAGTTTTTGGGAAGGCACAGTCCTGGTGGGTGCTCCTTGGCTCTTGCTGAAGGGGTGATTGGATACCTGGTCCCAGGGCAGCATCCCTTCAGCTGCTTGCAAAGGTGTTTTTTCCCACATGAAGGGAAGGGCAGAGACATGCCCTGCTGCTTCTGCTGCCTGCTTTCAATTTGGAGTATTGCTCTTTCAGTTTCTTTTTCCACCTCTGTCCCTTGCCAGCAGCAGTTTGTTGCTTTTCAGCAGTTGGCATCATGGGGCTGGAGGTGGAGGAAGATTTTCTTGTGGGTAGGTGATATTTTCCAGCAGGTTGCTCAAGCAGGCAGGAGTCAGGGGTTGGGATGTAAAGCCAGGCAAGGGTGCTGGCTGCAAAGGTGCCTCTGTGTCCTCTGCCCCCTCACAGTGGAGACTGAGCTCTCAGCCAGGTTACAGAGTCATTTTGTCTGGGTAAAATCAATACGAATCAGCTCAGCCCCCCCCCCCCCCCAAAACCCGGTTTCCCCCCCCCCCCCCCCGGCGCATCTCCCCCCCTCCCCCTCCCGGAACCCCCTCACAACCCAGCCCCGGGGGGGGGGGGGCGGGGGGGTGGGGGGGTGGTGCGGGGGGGGGGGGGTAGGGTGCGGGGGGAGGAGGTGGGGTGCGGGGAAGAAAGTGGGGTTCCAGGGGGTGAAGATGGGTGCTGCGAAGCAGGAGGGGTGCTGGGAAGAAGTTGGGGTGCTGGGAAGCAGGTGGGGTGCTGGGGAAGAAGGTGAGGTGCTGGGAAGAAGATAGGGTGCTGGGAGGAAGTTGGGGTGCTGGGAGGAAGTTGGGGTGCTGGGAAGAAGTTGGGGTGCTGGGAAGAAGTTAGGGTGCTGGGAAGCAGGAGGGGTGCTGGGGGTGGCACCAGGAGGCCTCTCCCCCTCCTGCCCCTCCCGGGCTGGTGGCAGAGCCGCTGGGAACCAGATCACTGCGACTATCTGGGCTGGAAAACAAACCCCTTGCAGTGTTTTCCCAGCCTCCCTGCTCATAATCTGCCTCAGCAGGGCAGCAGAGCAGGGGGTGGTGAGGGGGGGAGGCTGCCTGTGCCAGGCTGACTGTGCCAGGCTGCCTGTGCCAGGCAAAACCCTCACCCCCCCCCCCCAGGAATGGCCCAGCAAGGGGGTGCCAGAGGTCGGGGGATTTTCTCTGACGCTGCCGGGCCGTGGTTGTGGGGATGAGTAATTGACTTGGAGAAACTTCTCAGGACAAGCTTTGAAAACTTTGAGCAGACTTCCCATGACTCAACACCCCTCCCTGCCCTCCCCAGCCCTGAGAGGAGGGGGGACTGGGGAAGATTTGACTCTGGTGGTTTCCAAAGCGCTTGGGTTTCTCTCGTGCCCAGCAGAGAACCAGGAGGGAGCTGGGAGAGCTGCACCCTGTGTTCTGCTGCCCTCAGCGGTGCCAGAGGGAGCTGAGGTGGCCCCAGGAGGATGCCCACCCTGCACCCTGTGTTCTGCTGCCCTCAGCGGTGCCAGAGGGAGCTGAGGTGGCCTCAGGAGGATGCCCACCCAGCAGCACCAGTGGTGGGGGCACAGCAACAGTTTTCTGCTGGGAGGTGGAACTTGCCCCTGGGTGACAATTGGTGCTTGTTGGGTTTTCAGTCGGGCTTTTGTTCCAAGCCCTGACACAAGTCATGAGTTCAGTTCACAGACTCTGCTCTGGGAAAAGCAAACCTTCTTCTCTTGAGGCCACAGGAGTCTGATTTTTGTTTTCATTTTAACCACATCACCTAAGAGGGAGCTGCTGGAAGACAAGAGGAGCTGTTCAACAGCTCCAACATCTTCAACATTGCTTTATTTCTGCTTGGTTTTCAATCAGCAGATGGGTGAGGGTGGATGCTCCTCTCCTGGCCCAACTTCCAGCCCAGGCAACTCAGATTTTCCCTCCCCAAAATGCACCCATCAGTCAGATTCTGAAGCAGGGCTGAAAGCTTTGAGCCTGCTGGGGGAAATCCTTGGCACCAAGTGCAACTCCAACCCTTGTCCTTTGTGGCAGCCTTAATATATATGGAGATGATTATCCTTTCAGGGCTCAGAGATGTGACTGAATTGTGCTTCTCCTGGGAATTCAGGCAAAATATCTCACTTCTTGGTATGCAGGATTGATGGGTAATGTAATCACCCTTCTCCCCAGACATCCATATGTCTACTTGTGTGCTCTTCCTTCCTTCTCTTTCCCCTTTCCTGCTGCCTCACTTTTTTCCTTCCTGCTTTCAGTTAACCTTTGGCTGTCTGATTAAGCTTTTTCCTGTAGTGATCAAGACAAGGACCAGCAATTTGTTTTTTTTTCCCTCCCTTACAGTGTATTTCTCACAGATGGATCATAAAGTGTCCCAACAGAGTGAAAATATTTCTATTTAATTGATTTTTCTCCTTCCTAACAAAGGGATCCACACGAGAAGAGAAGTTCATGTTAGGAATTGGCAGCATCATCTGTTTACTTTCAGAGTCATTAGTAAAGATGAGACAAAAGTGACATAAAAGTGAAATAAAGCTGAAGATCCAGTGATCTTAGCCACATGCTGCTGTAGCTACCAGCTAGAGGAGGGACTATTTTTAGAGCATAGGAAGAGTGTATTTTACAGCAGGAAATGATGGCTTCTTAGATTGAACAGATCTATGAATAACAACAAAGTTCCTGTTCTGAGTGTGTTGTTTCATTTCATCAGTGAATGAAAGTTTCCTAAAAATCTACACTGAAAAAGCTTTGAGTCTGAGATGGAAAAAAAAATAAAATCTCAGGAGCTACTGAAAAAACCCAGAACACTAGAGAGTCAGGAATTAGTTTCTTAGTACAAATGATTGGCATCATTTGTTCTTCTGGGGTGGAGAAACTTTCTGCTCCTTTCTTTGTGTGAAGGGCAGTTGAGTGATGAGTTGGTGTTAATTTGTCCACTCAGCTGGATCTGGGTTGGGCTGTGGGTGATTCCCTCTTTATTTCCATGTCTGTTGGTGGCCAGGCAGGGGGAGATCCATTCACACAGAACCTGCCCTGTTGTCACTGCCCCACAGCACAGGTTGGTGCTGATGGAGGTAAAAAGTGCAACTCTTCCCATTTTCCTTCTGTACCTCCCAACATTCAGTCTTGAGGAGCTCACTCAGAGGTTTTCTGGCTAATTTTGAATGTTAGTGTGTGTTCAGCAGCATTTCTGAGCTGCCCAAGGCTGAAGATGCCATCCCTCACCAGTGCTCCCTGCCACTTTTCCTTGATGGGGATCAGCTCTTTGGACTGGGCCATCAGCTTCCTCCCAGCACCCACCAAGGATGTGGGAAGACCCTGGGCTGGAGGAAGGAGCTGGTGGCCACCTGGGAATCCAGCAACAAGCCCTTGCTGAGGTTTCACTGGGGGTTGGTTGCTGGCAGTTGGTTGCACGTGGCTCTTCCTTCCCTGCTCCCCCACATCTGCTGTTGCACAGGAGGGTTGGTTCTTTAGCAACACAGTCGTGGTGCAGGAAAAACTTGAAACCAGCACATCTGCAAGTACAAGTAGCTCTGTGGCCAGGGCTGTTGGAGCCACCCTCACCCTTGTGACAGTGTCTTTGTCCCCTGGACTCAGCAGCTCTGGTTGGAAGGTAACTAAACAGAACCACCAAAAAGGGTTGGTTTGAGCCTAGACCCCCCCTCCTGCCTTTGCTGTGTGCACAGGAGCTGCTGGCCCTGCCAGGGACTGTTCCACCAAAACACTTGTGTGCCAACAGAAACCTTTAGGGTTGATTTTTGTTGCTGTTGAACTCGTGTGTTTGCTTAACAGAATCCCTTCATGCTGCTGCCTGCTCTGTCTGCTTCACACACTCCATCCTGCTGCAGCTGTCCTGGCTGTGCTGCCTCAGGCTCCTGCAGGGAGTCAGAGTGGTTATCCAGCCCCCTCCTCCCCCCTGCCCTGGGATCCTTTCCCTCCTGCCTTTGTGCAGTGGCTGGGGCAGCCCCTGGAACTCTGTGGAAAGGCAGAAGGGGGTTGCTGGTGGTTTCAGCAGCTGCACTGAGTTCAGTCCCCAGCACTGCTCTGCCTGCCAGGTCCAGATCACCTGCACGGTGCTGTGTCAGGGCTACCTGGAGCACTTGGGATCTTTTCAAACACCTATTTCCTTTCTTAACTTGCTAGTTTTGGTATGTTGGAGATCTTGGGTCCAATTATTTTCATTTAACAGCCATTCTGTAGCTGTTGAGGTGCCCAAGGTGCCTCCACGTTTTCCATTCAGCCTCCTGAACCTCCATCAGACTTACTGGGGGAGAGATGGGTTTCCAAATGCAGCCTTGGTAGCCTGGGTGCTTTCCTGGCTCCTGTGGGGGCAGCTGCAGCAGCTCCCAGGGCACTTCTTGGTGTCTGGAGACATGCTGATCCTGCACAGATGGAGGGGACATTAAAGAGGCCCTTGTCCCACCAGCCTTCTCCAAGATGGATTGGCTTTCCCTAATCCATCTTTTTGATCTCTGCTAACCATCTTGTCTCCAGCTGTAACAGCCTCTCCTTGGGATGGATGGATCCCTGCCTGGGGAGGGGGAAATCAGAATGCCTGGTGTCAGTGTTTAGGAGCTGGGAGCAGTGGGACCTGCTGGCAGAGCTGGGAACAGGTCAGTGATGGGGGGATGCTGAGTTGCTTTGTAACTGGCTTGGTGCAGGTTTTGTTTTCTCTGGACTGTTTGGATTCATGGAGTGGAGAGTGAAAAGCTTGAGGCATCTTCCTCCTGAGGAGCTGCTTTGGTGCCTTGGCTGGTGGAGGAAAACATGGAACCCCAAGGTGGGAATTGCTTCTGCTCAGCACAGTGAGAGCTGTGCACAGAGATGTTGTCTGAGCAGATAAAAGGGCTTTAAAATTCACTGTGTGGTGCTTTGAGAGCTACTGGTTGCAGGCACATGAGCTGTGGGTTTTATTTGCCTTCCCAACACCTTATCCAGATTTTCAAACCCTTTGTTCTCCTCTCAGGTTTGAGGTTTGGTTTTTTTTGCTGCCTTCAGTGGGTTAAACTGACCAGATCTCACAGGAATCCCACGTGGGAAATGAAGGAAAATGGAGTGTTCACCCCCAAGCCCCAACTTGGGCTTATCTCCAAGGATACACAGCATTTCCTAAAGAGGAAATAGCAAGATAATATATAAATATATATTGAATATCTCCAATATTTAATAATATAAAAACCTGTCAGTTTGGCAGGGCACTGGGCTGCTGCTCCTTGCTTTAAGTTGGGCTCCACAACTCAAACATGTTCTTTGTGTTTGAGGAAGAAGACTAGAAGGTTGAAAACTGTTCCTCTAGGATGTGTCTGGTGCTGCTCATAGGATGATGATGATGATGATTTGGCCTCTAAACCACAGATGGAGCTTCTCTTATCTGCAGGATACAGACCAGGGCTGCTTGACTCCAGCACTGAAGCCTCACAACCAACCATCATCTTAATTTCTCTGCCCATCCTCCCACCCCCTACCTGGTGATCAGAGAGCTGCAGGGAAAGGTCCTGCCTGAGGAAAAAGCAGGATGGGGAACTTCTGGAGAAGAGATGCAGGGAAAGATCAAACTGGAGGGTGACACCCCAAGTGCAGCTGGTTGGGGTCTGCAGGAGGAGTCTGAGTGCCACAGGGCACAAAGGAACAGCACTGGGTGTGATCCTACCTCCTAACTCCTGTGAGTAGAGTTGTAGTAACACGTGGATGGAGGCTTGGAACTGTGAGGCTGTTGTGTCCTGCTGAGTGGAACTGGGCTGTGCTGCTTGCCAGGGAAAATCAGATGGTTTTAGAAGTGACTTCTGAAAAAAAACAACTCTGCTTTCTTGCCATTATTTTTTCCCAATGAAACCTCTTGGCAAAACCTGTTTAATTTTCTCTGGGAGCTCAAGTTTCAATGTGAAATGGAAGATTGAGGTTGAAAATCACAACTCTTTCTATTATGAAGTTCAGCTGGAGAGAACTGACTTCAAGAGCTCACTTTTAATAGTGTTTTGGGGTGGTTGTTTTTTTTTTTTTTTACAACCCTGTTATGAATAGCTTTGGACACTCTCAATCATTCCTGTAGGCTGCAGCTTTTTTACTTCAAATACTTGGTGCTTAGCCCACATGAAAGAGATATGGTCTTGTCCCATGAAATAGCTTCCATTTCTGTGGCTGGGAAGATTCCAGGGGCCTCTCCAACCTCACCCTAAGAACATTGCAGGAACCCAAGAGCACGTAGTGCAGGGGAGGAGCCTGCTTGGGAGCAGCCAGAGGGGGAATGGAGCCCCTCTCCTGATGGATTCTGAGCTCTGGAGCTTCCACCTCCATGTGAGGAGGAGCTTCTTCCCTGGGAGGGTGGCAGAGAGGCTGTGGAGAGATCCCAACCCCCCCCTGGCTCTGTTCCTGTGGGGGCTGCCCTGGGTGCCCCTGCTCTGTCCAGCAACTCCAGGGGTCCCATCCAACCCCCATCCTGGGGTGCTGGGATTTCCACCAGAACCTGCAGCCATTCCCATCATTAATCCCTCTACATCAAGTCTCTCTCCTGAGTTCCACAGACACCTCCTCTAAGAAAAAATCCAAACAACAAAAACTCTCCTCTGCACCACAACTCAATCCTGCAGCAAACCAGTCCACCCAGTGCTGCCCCTGCCCTTTCATATCCCCTCAAGCAGACTGCCAGCAAGCCAGTGATTTTGAATCAGAAACCACACTGAGCCCCAGATAGCACTGAAATTACATTTGGTGCCTATCAGAAAATCTAATTCAAAGCATTTCATGTTCTAGATGTCAAAAGCAGCCCTCTGCATGCACTTTGGGGGATGGATTTTCCTGGCTTTCTGCTCCCACTGAAGCAGCAAAGGAAAAAGCAGAGGGGAAAGGAGAGAACATTCAGTGCACTGATGGCTGAACATCTCTATGGAGAAAGAAAAAGGTCAGGATGATTAGAAAGAGGAGCCTTGGCCATGAGGAAGAGTTTCCAAAGCTGGATTACACTGAGATCCCTCAAAAGGCTCCTCAGCTGTACCCAGGACAACCCCAGTGAGGCACCAAGCCCCCCATGATGGAAAGCAGAGCTGCAGCAAGTCCTGCCTGGCCAGGGTGGGTGTTTTATCTCCACAGCATCACCTGGGCTCTGATCCCAGCTCCACCAAACCTTGCTGGGCTGTTTTAGCTCCTGGAACTGACCTTTCCTTCTAGGCAGGTTTGAAGATGGGGTTTCACACTCCCATTGATGAGATTCACAAGCAAAGAAGAGCAAACAGTCCCCCCTCATGCTGTTTATTTGCTAATATCTGAGCAAAACACTGGTTACACCCCAGGGCTGTTCAGAACTGGGGAGAAAATGAGAAGCCACCTCTGGGTTTTCTCATGGTCCAGAGCCAGCCCTGCTGGCAGAAGTAAAGTTGAAGGAAATATTCAGAATTATAAATATATATATATCTCTACAATTCCATCACTGTATAAAATCTACTTGGGTTTTCAACAACACACCAGTCAGAGGCTGCTGAGAATCCTCTGATGCTGCCCAGTGCAGCACCCAGAACTGCACCACTTGGGTTTCTTGGGGAGAAAAATAAGCAGAAGGGGATTTTTAAATGTCTTAAATTACCTTTTCTTCTCCCAAGACACCTTAACCAGGTCAGAACACAACCAGCTGCTAGAGACAAAGGGAAAAGGAGACACTTGGCTGTGGTTTAACCACTGTCCAGGGGGTGTGGGTCTGTATCTGGGTGAGAAGAGGGGACTGGATGGATCCATTTAAGCCCTGGTGATCCTCTGCAGTGTAAACCACATTAATGGCAGCCTCTCCAGGACATGATCTGCAATTCCACCCACACACAGCACTCAGGTCACCAACAGGAGACAAGTCACCAGCATCTCATCTCCTCCTGCCAGGCAAGCAGAGGAGCCAGGAATAGAGCAGGGTGCCCAGGTACACCAGGGTGCCCAGGTACACCAGGTGAGTCCAGGAACATCAACCAGGGAGCCCAGGAACAGCAACCAAGGTGCCCAGGAACACCAGGTGAGCCCAGGTACACCAACCAGGGTGCCCAGGAGCACCAACCAAGGAGCCCAGGAACACCAACCAGGGAGCCCAGGAACACCAACCAGGGTGCCCAGGAACACCAACCAGGGTGCCCAGGACCACCAACCAGGGAGCCCAGGAACACCAGGTGAGCTCAGGACCACCAACCAGGGTGCCCAGGAGCACCAGGTGAACCCAGGAACACCAACCAGGGAGCTCAAGAGCTCCTGTGCTGCTCAAGGGCTGGCAGGAGGATTGAGCAACACCCACCACCAACCAACAGCAAGGGGAACAACACCCACCCAGGCTCAGAAGACAGAAGAGCTTGTTCAGCAGCCCTGAGGAGGGCTGGGAAGTCAAGGCAACTGGTAAGAGAGCAGCAGCAGTGGTGTGCTTGCAGAGCAGCACATCTTTGCCCTCCATAGCATCACTGAGCTCCCCACAAAAACCACCAACCAGCCTGGTGCAGAGATGGGAACCAGGCTCCTGCAGGAGAGGAGCAGCTCTGGACAGAAGCCACCTCCCCTCCTGCCACTCTGAGAGCTGCTGCAGTGAAAATTGGGGTTTCTGCCTCTGTCATGAGCCAGGAGAAAATAACAGCTCCAAATGCTGTAGGAAAAAAGAGAATTATCAACACTGACCACTTCCTCTAGGCTGGAAATTATCTGGGGCTGACTATCTGAGCCAGAAGGGAGAAGGCCAGGCAGCCCCACCATGACAAAAACTCCAGCAACCAGCATCTCCTCCCCTTTCTGCCTCACTTGGCATCCCAGTATTTCCACACCAACCAGCTCCACCATGACAAAAACTCCAGCAACCAGCATCTCCCTTTTTCTGCCTCACTTGGCATCCCAATATTTCCACCCCTGGCAGGGCCCAACGTGAGGTGAAGGGTGAGTGCAAATTAAACTGCAGGACAAAAGCATCTCTGTGCCCAGCAGCTGAGCTGGAAGGTGAGGGCTGTGCAAAGACACCAGCAGCACTGGGAGCAGGAGCCCAGGGACAGCCAGGGTGGTGCTGGCATCAGCCCAGGCCTCAGCCCCTCCAGCCTGATGGGTGCTGAGGAGAAACAGAATTGCCAGAGATGCAGTAAAATCATCTCCCAGATCTAGTTTCACAGGTCACTTCTTCCCCAGATCACAGGATGGGGGGGTTGGGAGGGAGCTCTGGAGATGCTGGAGGCAGAGCAGGGGCACCCAGGGCAGCCCCCACAGGAACAGAGCCAGGGGGGGCTGGGAAGTCTCCAGAGCAGGAGACTCCACAGCCTCTCTGGGCAGCCTGGGCCAGGCTCTGCCACCCTCACTGGGA